>PVLD010013909.1:0-54210 GCA_004027595.1 Dinomys branickii | reverse complement strand
ATAACTGATTGAGTGGTAGGGCAACAGAGATGAGGGAGGAGAAAAAACGAACTGATCAAAAGGGCCATCATCTGTGTAACCCGAGTAACAAAGATGAAGGTAACATTATGTAGGACAGCATCCAGAGCTAATTCCCTTCTATGTTCTCTATAATTCTGTATTTCCTCAGTCGTTTTTGTACTAGCAGAAATGAAGATAACTTTATATTATACAGCATCCAGTGCAAATCCCCTATCTTATCTATAATTTGGTATTTCCTTTAATGTTTTTGTGTTAACTAATGTGAAGATAACTATGTAATACAACATCTAGTTCTAATTCCCTACTATATTCTGTATAACTTTGTATTTTCTGTATTGTTTATGGCTTTTCTGGTTCATATGTCTCCATTCTTTTGTCTTTAAAATAAAATAAAAAAAAAAAAGAAAAAAAAATAAATGTCCTCAAACTGAAGGCAAGTACAACAAACATCGGGTTCCTGCTAAAGTATAAGCGTGAATATCAGGCTGGCTGAGTTATATGCTTGGTAATACCCATATACATTCATATGCTTTGCTTGTGGCATGAAGTTGAAAGACTACCCATATGTGGTATTTTTTCTTTATTTGTGGGATGTTTTAAATGAACAGGAAAAGACTGGTTCTGTCATCTTTCAGCATCGCTGGGTCTTGTATGTTCAAAAAGCTGGTGACATTACGTCTCCTTTGCTGTTTCCCAAGTACAGCTTATTTTGTTTTACGCAAGTGGTGCTGCACTGAACAGTGGCCAGTGTGAGATACTCACGGATAGCAGTAATGAGTTAATGTTACCTTTACAGTAGATTTCCCCTTCTTTCTCAGTCAGAGTTGTTGACTCAAGACTCTTCCCACACTTTGCACATCGGAAACAGTTTTTGTGCCAGGGCTAGAAGAGAGATGTGTGTTAGCACATTTTCAGAGGACTATTTGCTTAGAAGTGGCAGAGGTGCTTCAGGATGATCAACCCCACAGCAAGCTCCTGGCTGCTGTGGTTCAGCTCAACAAGAAGGCTGCAACTTGTCCTCCTCCCCTTCTACAAACTTACCCATAGCAGGCTGACTTTACACTTCACTCACAGGAGACCTGGGCTGGGAGCTGAAACATAGAAGGGCTGTTTCCCTAGGAGCAGTACCAGGCCTTGCTAAAAAACCAGTCTGCCACCTTACTGAGAACTGGGCCACTCAAGGAGCAGATGTCACTTTTCCAAATCCACACTGAACTAGCATCCAGTGTGCTGACTGACCCTGGTAATGCTAACTGGCATATTCCAGGTTCTCACGGTCTGGGCTTTTTAGGAACCATTAGGGGCACCCTCCCTGAAAAAAAGTTTCTTATGAAAACAGAAGAGATTTATGAAGGAAGGGCATCATTTCATACAAGAGGGCTCTGATGAAAATTTGGTTTAAAAAGATTTAATTCAAAGCAGAAGCTGAAGTTCTTGGGTGGAACGGTAAGGAAGACACAGCAGAGTGGGTCCCTCGCGGTTGTTAGTTCGGAGCAGTATTTTACCTTCCCAGCACCAATGATCTTCTCAGCAGCGTACACGGAGTCCCCGCATCTGGAGCACTTCTCGGCACCCCCAAATTTCTGAGCAAATTTTGAAGTGTTCGGATTTGTTGTAGGCCTGTGAGGCTGGACACTTGTGGAAAGCGAGAGGATAAATGAGGCAAGATTTCCCAAAAGGCCCCTGTCAGTCCACAAGGCAGGAACAACGAAATGCGGGTAACTGCTATCTAGTCTCCTAAGAAGAAATTCATCTCAGGTGCTAGCCAGAGTGATGTAGTCTATATGGACTCCTGATGGCTACAAAGAGACAGCCACGCCAAGTGAGTTCCTGCAGGTCTAACCACCATCCGTGCCACCTCTGGCGCCAGCCTCGCTACTATGCCATTGCATTTTTACCCTCCGTGCCTATTAATCCCACCGGAACCATCTAGCTTTGTACTTAATAGGTTGAAAAGGGCAATCCTGCAAGTAGGTCAGTCTATAAAACTAAGAAAGTTAACCATGTTTTCTATTTTTTTTTTTTTTTTTTTTTTTTTTTTAACCATGTTTTCTAGACTAGTTTCCCTGTACCTTGATGAGAATAAAGTGTGAAACTACTTTGTTCATGAGAAAATACAAATTCCCCTGTTACATATTCTGTTTAATATTACTTTTTCCCCAGGTAGATATTCACAGGCCACCGGGGTAACATACGGAGCAGGGATTCTTTTCCATTCCATAACTAGGTATAGAACACTACACCTAGGTGCAGAACACTCTTTGGGCCTGGAGACTTTGAGACCTTAGAGGGTCAGCAGGCCAGGCAGTAATGACAGCACTGAACAAGTATGTGGCAGTATTTCCTACTGAAAAAACAGTGTTTCTTGGTTGTATTTTATTCAGTCACATACATACATAAAAATCAAATAAAATTTTAACTTGGAGATGAGCATCTTTCCATAAAATAATTTATTCAAACATTTCACAGGTAAGTTCATCTGCAATATTCCTTTTTGAGTTATTAATAGTTTTCTGTATCTCCACTGAGTTGTTTAATGCAGTACTCTGACTTGTGTAGCCAACACAACTAAATATTTTAAGCAGCAAAAGCCAATTCAAAGTATTAAATATCTTCACAACCTACTGATACACTTATTTTTAAACTGTTCTTTAAATGTTTGCTAATAGTGATCTCCAGCACTTGCAGTTAGGAATCCGAAGAATTTCCAAATCTGCGAACTTCACGCTGATTATCTTCTGTGTATCTTTTACAGCTTCAGAGGGAATAGGATAGTAACTGTTACCTGATAGATAAAGAAATGGGGACTCCCAAGTTATTTCCTAAATCAGGAAACTGTGAGCTAGAACTTAAAACGCAGGTCTGCCACTGCCGCTAGGGAAACGTTCTTCCAGCTCAGTGCTGCCGCAAGAGACCCTTGTAAAAGATGTTGAATCTCCACGAATAGGACAATTGCAGCATGCCACAGGCTGCGCACCGAGAGTCATTACGGCCTCTTGGGGAAGGACGCCTTCCTGCCCCTGGCCCTGAAGGGTGACAATGTGGCCAGACTAAAAAGGACCAGGCAGGGCTGCAGATGGAGACAGGCCAGCACAGAGGCTTGTCAGTTACTGGAGAAGGCAGAAAAGCATGAGTTAGGGGAGGCTCCACAGGTCTTTGTGATTGAATTATGGCCACAACGTTTGGGGTCAGGAATGAACTCAGTTGTAGTTGAAGGGATGGTGTACAGCTGTATGTGTTTTCAAAGGTTTGAAATGAAATCTTTCTAAGTCGGAAAAGAACAGAAAAGTACAATTTTCACAAAGGGAGGCTGGGCTCCTGTGAGTGGCAGTATTCACAGAGAGAGACGGCTGTTGTACAGCTGGTACACAATATGGCACCAAGGTCTAGAAAAAGAGAGGAGGCTTCAGGTAGCACACACTGCGGCAGAAGCACCCAAGGTTTGGAACCAAACACGCTGATTCACATCTTGGTTCCTCTGTGACCTGCTCTTGAATACCCTCATCTGTAAAATGGGGACAGGTTAGCTACACCCCAGAAGTACACTGTGAGGGTTATACACAGTGAAGCAGACAGGTGGCTGCTCAATAACCAGTATTTTGCACAAGTCAGAGTGCAGTGTTTGAGAGTGCTACAAGTAACAGTGTGACTTTTTAAGAAAATTAAATTGTGGGGGGTGGAAAGGGGTAGGGACCGAACCCCTTGGCTTCCACACGCAGCTACATTCCTAGCCCTTTATTTTTTATTTTGAGACGGGGACTTACTAAACACAGGACAGATTCAAACTTGTGAGCCTTCTGTCTCAGCTACCACCCCAGCTTCAATTTACCCCGCAGTATAAGAGGAAACACTGCCATGGGGATTGCTGTGACAATGAAGTGGGTTAACACGGTAACCCCGCGTGGGGTCTGCATGATTTACTGTGTTGTCCAAGGAGAGGCCCCCTTTTATTGGAATATGGTACGTTTTGGCTTCTTCAACATAAAATGGATGTATAAAATGATGACTTCCAATGACAACAGTGATTAAGAGGAAATTCCAAATGGAGAGCTGATTTAGCTTGAATGGGAAACACTAAGTGAACCTTAATAAATAGTACCCTGATACTTCGGTGCTAACATCTGCCACATTTGTTTTGAAGAAATCAAAGCAGGAGATAATTTCAAGTTGGAGAAAAGTAATTTCTTGATGAAGAAAGTGACACTGATGGAGGAATTTCCACTGACATCTCAGGTCCACATAAGAAATGCCTGATGAGATATCATTATTTCCCTTATCACTTGATTTCATGTTATCTGGTCTCCAAAGTGCTATGAAATAGAAGTAACACTTGCTTTGGAGAATATGATGACTCCATGATCCTAGTACTACTATCTTCTCTTTTTTTTTTGAGACAGTCTCACTCTACAGTTCAGGCTGGTCTTGAACACTATGGTACCCAAACTGGTCTCAAACTTGTGGCAGTCTTCCCACCTCGGCCTCTTGAGTGCTGGGAATACACATCCTTGATACTTCTTGCAATACTGTAAAACCAGAACTAGAATAGTAAGGACTTCAGATCCAAAACTATGTTACATTTTTGTTTTGTTTTGTTTTTCTTAATTTAAGCTAAAAATCTGGAAACTCCCAGGTTCCTGTCCACAAAGCAACATTAATTGTTGTAATCCATATCTGAAGGTAGCAAACATCCTCCTCTCACCTCTCTGGCTTGATGCCCAGCCGCTCGCCGCGGTCCATGTTGAGTGTGCCAGCGCCCTGGCCGTAACCATAGCCTTTTGGCCCATACTTCTTTCCATAGCAGGATTTGCAGTAGATCTCTTCATCGTGAATTGCCACGGTTGTGCTGTCTAAATTTTTCCTGCAAACCACTGAGGGGGAAATACTAGGTTTTATACATTCCAACAATACATTTTCCTTAGCAGAGTCTACAAATGGTAAAAGCACAGGTTCTCTCATTCATCATTTATCTTATGATTTGCCAAAACTTAGAGCATCTGCATCAGTCAGCTACAGCTGGAAATTATTTATGCCTTCCTCTGTGATATGATGACAGTTACTTCAGGAAAGTATCAGTTCCCTGCGATGAATGCTATTGCTGTGTGTATGTGAAATGTACCAATAAAATAAAAGTGGTTTAAAAACAAGTGTCAGAATTTTAACATCCAAAGTGTCTAATTTTCCCAAATGGTCCACCCCTGCAGCAGGAAGGAGAGGAGTTTCTGAGACAGCTGTAATTACATGAACAGAAAAAGCTAACTGTGCCCTATTCCCAACCCCTTGTCTCAGTCTTCAACACTGTCTTTCCAGCCTTCTCACAGTGAATACTATTATATCACGCCTTGGTGCAGAGTAAAGGGATAATGTTTTGGCAGGGGAGCGCCTCTGTAGCCCCTCTTTCTCCCCCAAAAGAACCCTCTGGGATTTAAAAAAAAAAAAAAAGTGAAGGCCAGTATTCTAGCTTTCATCAGTAGCCTCGGATAGGAAAGCATTACTTTTTCATCCTCCCCACCAGCCTCTCCAGCAGTGAGAAGTATATCTGAAAATCAAGGGTTTAAAGTCAGCATTTGCTTTCCTTTCCTTCTCAAAGGAGAACGCATTCCTCCTTGATGGATTTCTTGCCACAAGGCATTTCCACGTATCCCACTTCATAAAACTGCCAAATGTTACCATGTTTTATCCAGACATTAGTTCACTTTCTAACACTTCAATTAAACTTGAGAAAAAGTAAATTGTGAATGAATTCTTTGGGAGCACAATTGGGCAGCTGGAAATCAAAAGTAAATTTAGTAAAAGGAATTTTACCCCCTTAGGAGGAGGGAAAGAAGACAAAAGGAAGAGGGAAAGATGACTAGTGAGGCAGCTTGTAATGATAAACTATTAAGTTTTTATTATTTTAGAATAAAATAACACTACTCTGAAACCTAACCATTGAGGTTCAAGTACTGAAACATTTGCCTACTGTTAACCCAAAACCGTAAACTACTAAAGCACTAATACCCTTAGCAGTATGAGCATAGATAAATGTAAAAATTTTTGAAAAACATATTAACCAAGGCAAGTTTAGTTGTATGAAGTTTTACCCTGAGAGACCCCCGCCTTTCCTCACTCCTCATCCCTATTTCTTGCAGTAAATTCTCAAAGATATGTCAACTACCCTAAGTTGTTTCCTTAAAATACCTTAGTCAGCAGAGACAATTAGAAAGGAGAAATTACAAATGATCACTAAGGGGTTAGAGATTTAGCTCAGCGGTGCAGTGCCTGCCTGGCAAACACAAGGACCCAAGTTCAATTCCCTATACCAAAAAAAAAAAAAAAAAAAAAAGACCACTAAGAACTTGACATTTAGTAAACACCAACTTTGTTGTAGTGTAGGCATCGTGGCTTAACACAGATGAAACTGAACAATTTCTAATATGACCTTTTCTTTGTTTCCATACTTTCTTGGTTGTAAGCATGCTGAAAAATAGATTTGAAAAATTTTCAAAAATCTCTAACTTCTACAAGAAATGGTTAAACCAAATCTTGTGGGAAATCCTACAGCACTCATATGTATTATTTTACTTTTCATTTACTTTTCATGCAACTTTCTGTTGTCAGTTTCTAAGTTACGTGTGAGCCGGTCACAGTATAAAGAGGTCCAGACACCTTGAATACTATCTCCTACCAAAACAGGAAAATTCAAATTTCAAAGAGAAGTTTTTGTGAGGATTAGGTAAGTGAGTTTATTTTTTAGACACCGCTTTGCACAGTGACTTATACTTCACATTACTATAGATAAGGTAAATATATGGGTGGGTTATTTACAGGCTCATTAGAGACACTTCTATCATTTGAGTCGGAGGATAATTAACGGGCTTTCAGCTGTCCTGGACTGCCACACTGCTGCTTTAAACTGAAGAGTTGCCGTCCTTAGAGGAGACTTGTGAAGGAAGGGAGCTTCTCCTCTGTTGTCTGTCTCTTCTTAGTGGGGACTTACTGACCGGGGAATAGAAATGTGTTGTTTTATGTCCTGCTTCCTTTTGGCCGCAGAGGGCTAGCAGCAGTAGGCTAGCAGCAGTAGTCATTCCCCATGTGCTTGGCAGGTGTTTGCATATCCTATGCTGCTTCCCCTAGGACTTAGAATATCTTAACCAGAAGTAACTCCAGAGATTCATCACCACAATGATGAATTGGAACTAACACAGAAACTGTTGGCATCTGATTTTCAACTATGAGAATGATGTAAATTAAGCAAAGCTACAAAAAGGAGCCCCACCTTGAAAGAGAAAACCGGGTGGAGAAAGGACAATTCATTTATTAGAAGTGTGGTGGAAACTTTGCTGGGTGCCAGGCTTCATATATGACATTAAGCTCTCAGTGAAGCAAGAGAGAGAGCGGTAAGTTAAGTGCCCTGTGCCCCTCCTGTCCTTGCGGCCAGCCTGAGCACTTATAATGTCCAAGACAACGGACAGGTAAAAACACTTGTACTTAGGAAATCTTTGGTAGCAAAACTCCATCTCTTTTCTCTTAAAAAGACAAATGGAAGCACTTTACACAGGGGGTACTTACTGCACAGAAAGCAGCAGCGGTGGAAACTCCTGCCGTCACACTGCACCTCCTCAGCGTGGTACACGGTCCTGGCGCAGGCCCCACACTTGTTCCCGCCTCCCCAGACCGGCATTCTGCAGGAATAAAGGGCTCATCAGCGTGGCCCCTGTGCTTGTCCGACAAGCTCCCTAGAGAGCTATTTAAACCCAGGAGACAGCTGCAGATCTTGTTTCTTTATGAACCACTCAAACCACATCTTTTGCAGCCCTGAGTTGCTGCAAAATAACCCCATCTCTTCTCCCAAATTACAGCTCTTCATTAGGAAACTCTGGCTCATCATGCAAAGGATTTTTTTCCCCCCTGCAAGACAAAAGAGTTGCTTTCTATGGCACATTACAGGTCGCCAGGCATAAAACAAACTATGCCACTAGAATCCATAGGAGATAAAGTTGTGTGGGGAATGGGAAGGCAAACACCTCCCCCTCCCTTACACCAGTCTTTAATGAAACTTTTAAAAACTCAGCTGAAGATCTTACTCTTGGGTGGAAGTTTCCACTCCATGCTTAATTCACTGCAACCCTGATTTCTTAACATTTAACATATACAAACTCTGACACTCTCTAGGGAGGAAGAAAGTGTACTGCCTTGCAAGAACAAGTTTTCTATTTGTCTGCTGAAGTCCTGCCGATTTACAGCAGAGATAGCTGTGTGTGCCTAGTACAGCGGCACGCAGGAGCCCTGCTGTAACCACAGCCAGGAGCTGGCCAGGTGGCCCCGCGGAGCGCTCCGTGCTTCACTGCTCCCCAGGTCCACTGGTGCGGCCAACGGTTTGTCTTCCCACTGAAAAGACTGTAGGCCATGAGGCCTTCCCAGCAACAGGAACCGTTTGTAAATATGTCCGAACAGCCTGAACAACACGGCCTAAGACAACAACTGATCAGGAAGTTTAAATCCTAGCCCACCTTAATATTCTGAACATTTTCTAGTCTCCCTTCTCCACAGACTCCTGGGCCATGCCTGGTTCTGCACAACCAGCATCCTCAACTGCCTTGGCCAGTAGTCATCCTGCTAAGAAGATGTGGTACGCCTGTCCTGCCCTGGCTGGTGTCTACAAACACTGTCATGGCCTTTTTTTTTTTTTCCTGATCGTCTTCTTCAAACTTCCTTTCTGTAAGCCGCGTTTACAGCCTTTGCCTGTTACATTTCTTTGGCTGAACTATTTGCTGCTGTAGGAAATAGCTGGAAGAGA
Source organism: Dinomys branickii (assembly GCA_004027595.1). Classification (NCBI taxonomy): domain Eukaryota; kingdom Metazoa; phylum Chordata; class Mammalia; order Rodentia; family Dinomyidae; genus Dinomys; species Dinomys branickii. The sequence continues at coordinate 45,413 of PVLD010013909.1, read as the reverse complement.
AGAGTGAGACTTTCCTGCTAATACAAAACCTGGCCATAGAAGAAGGAAAAAGGAAGGCTTCTAAGTGGAAAAGACTGAAGAAATCTTTGATTCTTAATGTTAAAGAAGTGAATTCTCATCCTATCCCACTGAGATGGTCCAGAATCCAACAATTTCCTGAACACTAAAGCTTTCCAAAAGAAAGATGTGTAAAATTAATGATTGTGCTGGGCACCTGGCCCTTCTGGTAAGATGGGCATGCAGACTGCCCTTTCCCAGATACCCGTCTCTTTAGTTCATGTGGTTTACACGTACTTGTTACAGTATGGTCTCCTTGTGATGGTCCACACTTAGCAATTCTAGCCAACATTCAGGTGAACACTTAGAAATCTTCTATGGCTGGACTATGATTTGTCTGCACAAAAGCACACAGAAGAGCCTTGTTCCTCAGTGTTGCAATGTTGGTAATTGAGGCCTAGTACAAGGTTTTTGGCTTAGGAAGACTCCACCCTCACAAAGGGACCAATGTAGTGCATTCAAGAGTGGGTTAGTTATCACAATAGAAGGTTGTTATATAGAATCCAGCCCCCTTTTATCCTTTCCTCTTTTTGGTCATACCTGCTTACCTGTCCACTGTTCCACCGGGCACAGAGCAGCACACAGTCCTCACCAGAAACCAGGCAGATCTTGGTGCCCAATCTTGGACTTCCCAGCCTTCAGAACTGCTAGCTAATACAAAACCTTTTTCTTTATAAGTTAACCTAGTTTGAGATATTCTGTTATAGCAAAAGAAAATGTACCAAGACAAAACTCTTAATAGTTTTATGCCACAACAACCAAAAGCATAGTCAGTAGACAGCTTACTGAACACAGAATCAGTGAGTCAGTCTGTATGTAAAAAATTTTTTTAAATTCCATTTTGGCAAAACCTGGTCCTAGTGTATGAGAACTAACCACCAAATGTGGAAGGAGGTCAAAAGACTGAAGAGGTAGACAGGTCCAGGACTGCACAAAGTGCAATACAGGTGTAATTAGGAAATTATGGACAGGAGCATGTCTTGGGTGATAGCAAAAAAAAGAAGGATCCCCATGATCCAAGGCAGGAAAGAGGTGGTATGCTCAGGTAGATAAAGGTGGGGCGTGGACAAGCAGGATATCCGTCAAAAAACTCTTAGCATGTTCAATGCTAAGAAACAGTCTAGACATCAGTGGCCAGCTCAGCTGACTCCCTTAATGAATTTTCTTCCCCAACAGGAATTTAGATGATTACAAAATGGAAGTTACAACCAACATGGCTACTATCACATCAAGCTGAATTCCTACATATTCCTTCACCACAAATAGCGTAAAAAGCACTGGTTTAAATGGTATTAATCCCACCCCTATCTTTGCCTGTTTTGTGCGGCTGTAACAGGATACTAGCGATTGAGTAATTTATAAAGAACACAGATTTCTCATTTCCGTTCAAGAGAGGCTCAAGATCAAGACACCAGCAGATTTTCTGTCCAGCAAGGGCCCAGTCTTTGATTCCAAGATGGCTCCTCGAACGCTGCATCTCCCGAAAGAAGGAGCATTGTCCTCATGTGGCAGAGGAAGAGCAGGGAGCAAACCCGCCCGCAAGCCCCTTCTATAGTGCCGTCAGCCCACTCATTCTAAACTCCCCCTGTCGGGCCTACCTTTCAGCACTGCTTCATGGGGATTACATTTCAACGTGAACTGTGGAGGAGACAAAAATACGCAAATCAAAGCAATCCTGGCTTCAGGACTGGCCATATGACTCAGTCATGGCCAGTCAGATCGCAGCATGCCCTCTTCTTCCACAGTTGTCGGGTTAGGAATGGGCACATAACCCACTCCAATTCAGGAGATGTTAAACTCAGAGCCCCGATGGAGGACAGTGTGAATACCGAGGCGGAGGAGCCAGCGGCAGTCCAGCTACCGTAGAGTACAAGAAAACAGTAATGATGCTTGAAGAGATGTTCAGATCCTTCAAGCCTGACTCAGCTGTGCTTCATCTTATCCTGCGCGCCTCAGTTACGTGAGCCAATAAATTCCCTTTTTAAGCCATTTGGAATTAGAGCTTCTGTTCCTTGAAGTAAACAACATTACCACACAAGCCCACACACATACTGAGAGCAGAGTAATACAGCTAGTTAGCACCAAACTGCTGGTGTCAACTCGGAAATAGCCTTACTCCTCTTAATTCAAAGGGTCCACAAATGTTAACAGGCCTACCGGGAAGACATCCATCTAGGACCAACACCTTGCGACAGCAGGGCACATTTGCAAGTTTTCTTTCTTTTCATAGCTGCATAAATCTTTCATTCCCATGTGCTCCACTGCTTAAAGCTAGCATGAACCATGAACCTGACTTTAACACCAGAGACACAGAGCTTTGGCTCCAGCAGCCTGTGCTGGCTTGAGTTAGGGCGCAATGAGTGGCGTTGACTCTGCTCCTTGCCTCCAACATGATCTATGGTTTGGAATGCTCATGGCTACCGCAGAGGTTCCTTTGTGAATCCCAAGGAAACCAAAGGTGGAGTCCAGGCCCGCAGAAAAACGACACTACCGTCATTTGTACTGATCTGGCTCCACTACTTTACTGTTGTTGAGACATTTCTGCCCAGGCCTCTCTCATTATATTAGAAAGTCAACTATTTAACACCAGCCTAGTACTTTCATTTTCACACATATTTACTTTGGATCAATCACTAACAAGGAGCCAGATTTCTATCAAGACTAAGGTTAGATTAAGTTGTCCCCAAGTAACATTTGAAAACACCATTTAAAAAAACGTAATTACTTTATGTTGCTCTCTTTTCTGCCAGTGAAAAGCAGCCTGGATTGTTTAAAAAAAAAAAAAAAAGAGGCAATACAGTATTTTCCCTCTTTTATGTAAATCAAGGTTACTTTAAATTCATTGGTTATGAGTGTGGTCTAATTTCTACTACATATGCTATACAAGCCACTTTTTTTTTAAACTGAAGGCTGGTTTAATTTATGAATATAGCTACAAAGCCATTTCTATCAAAGGTCCACAAAGCTTTCGCCCATCAAGGGTCAGGTCATTTCTATGTTTCTATATCCCCACACTGTCTCCCACATTATTTGGCTTATATCAAACCATTTTAAGTTCCGTCCAAGTTAAGTGCGCTCCCAAGCGTTTCTGCATCTCTGTGATATAGGCATGTAATGTGCTACCACATCCTTAGCAAGTTTCAGCAGGGTTAACACTTTCTTTTTTAAGATGGATAGTGGCTAGATGTCATTTGGTGTTTATATCATTTTTCTACTTTGTATGTTTCAAACATTTCATAATGGAAGGAAGGAAGATGAGTAGGCAGATTGACTGGCTTAGACAGACTTAAAATAGTTGTGCAACCTCAACCTTAGTTTTCTCATCTTTTTTTTGGAGACAGGATCTCACTTGGTAGTGCGAATTGGCCTTGAACTCACCATGTAGCCCAGGCTGGGCTCGAACTCACAGAGATCCTCCTGCCTCTGCCTCTTAAGTGCTGGGATTACAGGCCTGGCTAGTTTTTTCACCTTTGATCCCTTACTACCATATAGAGATATAATGGAGATAGAATTGGAAAGCCACTCCAGTAGGAAAACCCACCGAAGTCCCAAAACCACAGAGTAAAGAACAACTTAGCTGATTGGTCACTCATAATAGTATACTACAAGTATAAAAATTGCTCACAGTGATGGCTAAGTAATGAAGTTCAAATTTATACTTTTAGGCTGAAACCCTATGGACTTTTCCTGAATTTGGCAGAAAAATAGGTGATGATCTCCCTTTGCTGTCACTCTTGGCATTGTTGTGCACGCTCAGAAAAAAAAAGTGCAAGGCTTCATTTTTCTTACAAGCCTTTGGCCGCTCTACTCCACAACAGCTGGCATTAATCATAGCAGACTGGAGCCGCACTGAGTAATCTGGGCTGCATGCCTTTCCCAAATCCTGTGCATTAATTTACAGAATGGTAGAGCAGAAATGAAATCCCACTTTACACATGTATCACAAAATAGCCCAAGCAGGCTTATTCTCTGTATTTTAGTCTTGTTCTTCAGCATTCAAGGTCTAACAGAGTTCCAGCACCAGCATTTAGCCACTACGCTAGACTGACTCAAAAGCTTGGTTTACATGAGAACACCTACATGCCGTCTCTCTTTCCCATTTCTCCCCAGCCTCAGGCACTGAGCAAATTCCTAAGACTTACACTTCTGGGAAATTAGTGTAGTGTAAATGTGATTCACTTTATGGTCAAGTTACCGTTCTCTAGACAACTGTGAGCTGCAAAGTGACCACACAGGTTATTGTTCCATCACCAGTGCTACATTTACTGTCTTAATCTACTCTGCAGGACCTGCCAGAATCCACACATTTCAAGGCTACATGTCACCACCTACAGCTTAAGTCACCTCATCTGGAAATCTGGAGAAATTGTGTTCATGTACCTAGATTTTAAATGCTTCCAGAGACATTTTATTACTACATATAAGGCTTTTTTATTACTAGAATCTGGTTATAGTCCAATTTCTCAAAAGGGAAAAAATTATTATAAACTCATCACATCTTGCACCATATCCAGGGGACAGATGTTTGTTAAATTATGTACATTAGTCGCACAGCCCCTAATTACAATGATTTTTTTTAAACAAGGCCAGAGTTTGAGAGTTGTAGTTAATTAGAAACTAAGCTTTACTTGGTGCCTAAGTTTTCTTCTGTCTGATCTACTTTCCTTAACTAATGAACTGCACTGAACCAAGCATGAGCTCCCAGGGCCTTGGTGATCCGTGCTCCATCTGCCTCCACGCACTGCAGCCACATCCTCAACCTGGCCTCATCATAAAGCTTAATCAGGAACATGATTTTACATGCATTTCCTTCGTATGTCAGATGAGGGTGACAATACTTTCTTACAGAGTTACAAGAATTTGGTGAGACAACTGCAAGTAGCGCTCAGTAGATGATAGTGTTTGTCATCAATATGTAGCAATGTCCAACTTCTGTTATCAGTATTCATCCCCCCATCTACCCGCTTTCTCATTATGCTCCCAGTCCCTCCCCTCAAGGCAACTGGCTTTTCTCCCTCCTTCATCCAACTAATTCTTGAATTCTGTACCTCAGTCATTTTCCTAGGTTAGGGACAGCTTACGAACACTGTACAATGCCTTGCTATTTATGCAACTCTCATAATATAATTGTATAAGTCACACACTGGGGGCCAGGGAAGTGGTTCAGCATATGCGTGGCTCTGGGTTTGATTCCCAGCACCACAAAGGCAAAACAAATTATTGTAAGCCATATACTGAATTAGGACCTGATGATAAAAGGGTTATAAGGAAGAGAACCTATTTCTCAGGAGAGTCTACTTTGGTGGGGAAAATATGTAAACAAACAATGGTAACACAACATAATCAACTCTACAGAGTCATGCAGAAAGGGCTTTCAGAATTCTGCATCACTTTAACTTAATAGGGATGGCAAAATGTATTTATCTTTCAGATCCACTGACAGTAGATTCCTAGAACTATGTTGAAAAAGACTGATATCAGTCCAGGTTCTACTTTAAAGATTACTGTGATGAGCACAGTATCTGTCATGGAAATTGCAGTACACATGTCACCTCTTAGACATCATTAGTATAACAGAAAGAACATGGAACATACCATTAGACAGGCTTAGGTCCGAAATTCAGTTACCAGCTCTGTAATCCTGGCCAAGGTCTTTAACCTCTGAGCCTAAACTTTCCTCTTTACTTGGAAATAGATGAGAACTACCTGATGGTTGCTTGTAAGGATTTTACGAGCTAGCATGTGTAAAGTACCTGGAAAAATGCCAGGCCTCCAAAAGCACTGGCTTCCTTTTCCTTCTGGAGGACTACTGGGCCTGAAGATGACCATTCTGCTCAACCTACTTCAGAGTCCCTGATCCAAAGCAGACTGATGTTTTGACTCTAGAACCACAAGCTGTCCCCCAAATTCTCATATCTGATGCTCTGCAAAGAAGACCATTTAAATCAGTGAGAATTATCAATCCTGAGCTGTCAGTTATGTGTACAGGAATGCATTCTTTTCCATCCAGTATTGATCTGTCCAAAGAAGCAATTACTAAGTGCTTCTGTGTGCAAATTCCATCCACAAGCTGCTACCCCACTAGGAAGCTCTCTGCTATTCCTCTCTCCTAAGTCCACCCTCCCTTCTACCTAGTGAATTTTCCTGTGTCCACCTTAGCTTCACCATTCTAATTCTGTATCCTGTTACCACTTACCACTTATGCCTTCAGCCTGGCACATAGCAAAATCCTTGACGCTGACTTGGACCACTACCGCCAAATCACTTCTTGTGATTAAAATGCAGCTATGATATACACTTGGTAATCTTACCCCCAACATCTGCCATAGCAACCCACAATCTGTGCAAACTATAAGATATTTAATTATTCAAACCATTTATCATTAGCATGGTTTTTACATGGAGTGAAACCTAGATTGCAATGCCAAGACTCCTGTTTTTTGCCAAATGGTCATAGACTGGTGACTTGATCTATTGGTTTTCTTAATTTAAAAATGGAAATAATGCTTCCTTATACCATAAGGCAGTTGTGAGATATGTGCAAAACACTTAAGACACTATATGATAAGTGATGGCAATTACTTCTATAAAGTTTATTATAACTTTCATTTATGTTAAATGGTTTGCTCATTAACTTTTATTTTAAAACTAAGGTACCGATTAGCATTATTCCAGTTTTATGAGTAGAGAACCCGAGGCATAGAGATGTTAAGTGACTCATAACTGTGAATCCAAAAGAAAATAACCAGTTCAACTTCAAAATGAATTCTAATTCAAAATTATTTGATGATGTTTTGCTAAAAATAAACTGGTGGTAACCACACAAATAGAGCAGCACTGACCTTTATGGCTGTGGCACGGTTTCTTTCAAGGTCACGTTCTATACAGTTGCATGCAGGGCAAGCATTTCATTTTCTCTTCATTTTTGTCCTTTGTGAAGGCACCCTGAACCCTCCTTTCCCATAGTGCACTGTAAAGTATCTTGGCCTTAATTTATCACATGATTTCTAGCCTCTTCTTACTTGTCAAACACAATCAGTACTATTGGCTCAATGAGATTGAAAACAAAATCGCAAGGAGCTTGATATCTTCTGCAAATGACTCACAAAATAGTTCTATCAGTTCGTCCTCTATGATTTACAACAATAAAACTGTTCCCAATCAAAGACTGCGCCTGGCTGCTCTAGAACTGAGGTGGCGAAACACTCCAGTAAGTCAGGATTCCTAACCCAGGGTCTATAGTTTCCCTTAACTTTGGGGGATCAGCTAACCTAGAACCAAGTACTTCACCTTTTGCACTTGAAACACTCTCAGGGGGTCCAGAGACTTCACAGGATTGTGAAGAGGTCTGTGACACAAGACAAGCAATTAAACTCCCCATCTACAGATAGGTATTCAAGGCCCCGGGGGAGTTGTGGTGCCAGCCGAATAGAACCTAAGAGGTGGCTGCAAATATCAACCCACGCAAAGGCATGGTGCTTTGAAGGAATTGATGACTAGCTGCGAAGGGAGGAAAACTGGTCTACTCCGGCATGGCCTTGGAGAGGCTTTAAGTCTGAGTTGGCTCTCTCCTTAGGAGACTTTCACTGATGACTGCATGTATTCAGAAAAGTTTAGAGTGCAGTCTACTCACACGGAATTCCTCCCAGGCTGGAGTGCATTTTGTACAAGCATATACATTTCTGCGAAGTGTGTACTGTTACACCCATTGTGCAAGGCAAAGCAACAAAGGCCAGAGAGAATTAATTTGTCCAAGGGCATCGAACCAATGGGTGATGGATCTGGGGTGTCAGTTGGAGCCTGATGGGCTTTCCTTCCAGCTGCATCACCTCTCTTTCCCCTCAGGAGGACCCCTCGCCCCACTTCATTTGATGCCTCTCATTTTAATGAGAAGAAAAATCACAACAGCTAGTGGTATCTGGACCCGGTTTGAACGCTCCTCAGTTACTGCTGCTTGCCCCACTTCATACCAACATTCCTGATGTTTCAGGCTAAAATACAATTTCCCTTCAGACCAGGAGATTCTGCAGCTTCATTAGAACAGGCCTCCAATCAGGACTGCTTCCAGCACAGCACTTGGCCTATACCAGTACTGGTCAGAACGTACTGAGTACACTGGGAAGAATCTGTTAAAAATGTATGGTAAAAACTTGAGATAAAATTTAACAACTATCTGTTGCTTCTGTCACTTTCGATCTTTACTCCCTTCCACTACGCCTCATTAGTTCCTCCCTTTCTTCAATTAACCAGCAGTAGTTCTGGTCTAACCATGTTCAAAGCCCCCAAGCAAGTACAGATTCACAGGATACAGGTCCTGCCTCGAAGGTAACGTGGCTCTAACCAGAGTGTGGAGGAAAAAGAACCCTAAGAATCAGTGACAAAAATTTCAGTGACAATCAATGTGAGAACGATGGAGACCAGGGAGCACTTCATAAAAACCACTTATATTCTGGTATGCAGTTTTGAAATTGTGTGAAATTCCCTCTTTTAAAACCTATCACCAACTCTTCCTGAACGCTTCAAAGTACAACCAACTTTGTGGATGTCCTATTTGAATTCTTTGTTTTTTATAAGGATAGCTTTAAAACAGGTTAATGTAGAAAAGACCATTTTCACTTCCCGAATCAAAAACTTACGACCCAAATAAAAAAGATGTTCTGTACTGAAAGGCATTCATACACTAAAAATGTGCTTCGTTTGCAGGCTGCAAATAAAACACGCCAAACTTTTGGGTAACCATTTAAACAAACACCATTCACAAACGTCCCGGCTTCCAACGGGGAAGGGGAACCTCTGGTTTAGAGAACACCACCGCCAGGGTTGCCTACGTGGAGTTTAGAATCCAGCTCTGAACCCAGGACCTGACTTTTGGAACCTGTTGCAGAATTTCATAACCAAGTATTCTTGAATGTTTGTACTTTGAAGGGCAGAAAGTTCCGGAAAAAGCTAGAAGCAATCGATTGACATTTCACTGCTGTTCCTTCCACGTTTAAGGTGCAGCGCTTGGTGGGCAGAGCCCATCAAACAATAGGGATGCCAGGAGCTCGTCAACAGCCGGGAAAGGAATCCGGGCTCGAAGGCTAGGAAGCCCCCTCCCCTCCCTTCCCCCAGGCCAGGCCCCGGGGAAGGGGACCCGGCGCGCACCCCGGTCCGCAGATCCGAGCCGCCCCGGCCCCGGCCCCGGCCCCGGCCCCGGCCCCGGCCCCGGCCCCCCTGCGACAGAGCCGGCTCGGGAGGTGGGCGCCCGGGGCTGCGAAGTGAGAATTCACAGCAACGCGAAACTCCGGACCCCGCTCCGCCCCGGCGACAGCGAGACATTAAAGCTCGGGCCGGATTAATTAACCGCCCCGCAGCGGGGAGCCGAAGGCAGGGCCTGAGCCGCGCGGGCAGAGCAGGTGCGTGGGGGCGAGGGAGTGACCTGGGCGCGGGGAGAGGGGCGGCTGGGCGCGCGGGACGGGCCGGCCGAGCTGTCAGGGACCGCGGGCGCGCAGGGCGGCCGGAGGCCCCCAGAGAGCGGGCAGCCAGCCGGAGGCTGCGGCGCAGAGCCGCCCGCCCGCCAGCACGGTACTCACTCGAGTAGGCGGCGAGCGCAGCAGCAGAGAAGCGGGTACCGGCGACGGAAGAGAGCGCGGGACGTCGGGAGGCGCGCCGCCCGGAGCCCTTTAAAGACCCCCCCGTGGGCGTGGCCTGTCTGCGCCCCGCCCCGCCGCGCCCAGCCGCGCCGGCGGCCGAGGGGACCGTTCAGAGGCCGGGGCGTCTGGCCGCCGGGCGCTCTGGCCGCCGGCTCCGGGCTGAGGACCCGCGGACAAAAGGCAGGAATCCCGCCTCTTCCTGCCGCTTCCCGCCCGCCCGGCAGCTCCCCACGGCCCAGGTCGCTGCCGCCGGCTCTGCCCCCGCTGTCCCTGCGGCTCCCTCAGCGTCTGGCAGCCGCCGGGCCTGGAAAGGGGACTCCGCACCCCGCGAGGCCGGCGCCGGTCTTCCCACCCGGGTGCAGCTCCCACCCTAGCCGGGAGCAGCCCCAGCTCCCGGGGCACCTGCAGTAAAAACAGCAAAACCTTAGCGGGATTCCCGCCACTCCGCCTCTTTATCTTTGTAAGTAAACGCCACAGGATTGACTTCCCCAGCAGACAAATACTCTGGGGTCCGATCTCCAGCTTCTGGGAATGCACCACTTTCCTGTAGTTACAGAACGAAATTCCTCATCTAGACTAAATAAATGACGTTAGGAAAACGCCTCCTCCCCGAAGTGTTTTCCTTTTTCCCACCGCGCATTGCTGAGGGGGAAGAAACCCACACCCACGCGGAGCCCCAGCGCCCGAGAGCCCTGAGTTTCAAGTTGTTGATGTCAGAAAAGCCCCGGGATGACAAAGAACGCGACCTAAAACCTAGATTTACGATGATTCATTGTTTAAATAAAAGGAAAACAATTCCTTCTCTCTCCGCTTCACATGCCAGGCCTTCTGGTGGCTGGCCTCGCTGTCATCGGTAACGGTCCCTGAGAACTGATAGCGTAGGAGCTGGCAACCCAAAAAAGGCAATGACCAAAACCACTCCTGCCACAAACGCAGGCAGTCAGTGCTTTCTGGTCCAGAGCTGCTCAACCCCACACTGCTGACATCTTTGCTGGACAATTTTTTTGTTGTGGGGGTGCTGTCCTGTGGATTGTAGCACGTCTCTACCCGCTGGATGCCAAGATAGCGCCCTTGCGCCCTGACATTGCCAAGTGCACCCTTAGGGTAGAGGTAAGGGCTCGTGGTTGAGAATCACCGTTCTGGTGTACATCTCCATGACAAAGTGCAGAGCTGCCTTATAATACTAGTATTTTATTTTATAGACTGGATCCAATCCAGGATAAACTCATTCTAATAGCAGTCTTAGTCTCTGTTCCCCAAGCCCTGTAAGAAAACACATAATGGTGATTGACATTTTCTGATATTGTGGCAGGAGTCTTAATATGGGCAATTCTTATTTTGCTAATGTCAGCTAATATCGGCGGCTGGACTCTTGAGGCTAATCTGTCCTTCAGATTCCACATTTTCTTTAGCTTGACTGCTTACATTTTTTCTTTCGTAGCGTTTCTGCTGAATGAAACTAGATTAGTTTATTTTACTGCAACATTGGTTTTCAACAAACCATTTTTCTTTCCCCACCTCCCTTAAGTTCTTCCTAGACGACCTGGCCTGTTTGCTTCCTCTCAGGCACATATTGTCCTTAAATTTCATAGCCACATCCCATCATTTGAAGCTGAGATTGTTTCTGACCTAAAAGTATTTCTGCTGTCTCTTGTGTAGGGTACTTCTCTCAGTATGTCTCACAGTGAGTCTGGGAATGACATACACGCAGTATTTGATTTTGAATAAATCTGTCTTTAATGGCCAATGTTTAAAATATTCTGTTTCCTTTTAATTTAAACATCTATTTAGGCCACTGACTCTGTTGTAATCATTATGAGATTGCATTTTTAAAAAGAAGTAGTGTTAAGAAAGAGTGTAGCTTTGGAGTCAAACATGATTTCAACACACAGCTCTGCAAACCATGGTTTAGATCTGCAAACCGTGACCCTCAAGCCCATGGGGGAAAGGGTTAGTCCCAGCTGCCGTCAGGCAGCGGGAGAACCTTTAAGAGGGGGCCCAGTGAAAGGTCTCGGGCTCTCACAGGGGACATAAGGCTCTGATCTGTTCTTCTCTTTACTTCCCAGCCCCTCAGAGGTAATGGAAGTTACGCTTTCGTCATGATGTGCCAGGCCCAGAGCAATGTGACCGACCTGTCATGCCCTGAAACCTCCGTAACTGTAAGCCATACTATTGATCTCTTCTTTTATAAGGGCAGCTGACGGTCACCCATTTGCTATATGAGTTTGAGCTACAGTGAATACTAACCTCTTTGCACCTGTATTTTTGTTTAATGCGTAAAACAGTGATACTGTACATTTGGGCAGATTGTTAGGAGAATCTAATCACACGGTGCATGTAAAATGCAAGCGTAGCAACTGGCACATAGTAAACACTCAACAAGTAATGATTGTTAGGATGTCTTCTTCTGCCCCTTTAGAAAGAGATAGAAATTGTACTTCACCAAGTACTTGTGTTGCCTTCTCAAGGGTTTTAAGTGGTGAGAAAGTATTATGTGTTTTCCAAAACAATTAAAGAGTCTTTAGTAAAAAGCAATTTGTGTGTCTAAGTAAATAGTAGTGGAGAAATTTGCCCTCCTGGAGAAGAATAAACCCCTTAATTGCGTGAGGTTCTTGTCTATCTGACGCCTTCAACTCATCATAGGCAAAACTGAAGGTCAAATATGTCTGGCAGGAAGTTTCTTTTTCCCACTCAAAATGCGTATTATACTTGCAACAACTCCCTTCTTCTCTGGAACCTATCAACCAATTTTCAGTCAAAGTTCTCTGTGAAGGTCACTGTCCCAGGACAAGTTGAACCAAAATTGTCTTTCTTTATGACCTTGTACTCCAAGCTTAGATTTCTTAAATTTTATTTCACACCACTTTTTAAAAACACAACTCTGAATCAGATGCATGTGCATAGAAATACAAGGCTTCTTTTATTTTAGGGTAAGGATTCCTTCCCAGAAGCCAGCCAAGCTATGGTGGAGAGAAATATTTTACTATATATTAAACAAAGGGAGAAATTTCTTACTTTGCTAATCTATAATACAAAAAGAAGTAATTGTTCTACCTTATTTATTAGTTAAGATTCACCAGCAGTGGTAGGATTATTAACAAAATTCCTTATACCCAACCCTAATACTCTGTGATACATTTTCTGACCAAAAAAAACCCTCCAAAAAAACCCAAAAACTAAGCTATGCTTAAATGTTGAAAGGATTATTGTATTCTTGTTATTTGTCAAAGTTGATTTTTAAAAAATCTGCTGCGACTTGCTTTATTCCTCTTTCCCAGCAGGTACTATTTTCCTCCAATACTATTTTCTTTTATTACAGTAGTATTTGTGTTTTCTTATAGACCAGAGCTTTTTAGTTTTTGTAGCTTTGCTTATGTTTTGTTATGATAGTGGAATTTTCTGAACTCCACCGGCACGAAAAACACCATTAACTTTAACCTCCAACCGATTCATTTCACCTATGTTGTCTTAACCCCTTGAATTCCCTATTTCACTTTTCTCCTTTATTTTCAGTTAGTGACATCACTTGCTCCTTGATGCACATTGACAACCACCAGGCGACATTTCCTCCACTTCCCTGGAAGCCCCCTGCTTTACACTTGCTGTCTTCGATCTCAAGAGGGACATGGGGGCCAGCGTGGTGATGGCACTCCTGTAACCCCAGCACTCCGGAGGCTGCAAGTTCGAGAGAAGCCTGGGCTACAGAGCGAGCTCAAGGCCAGGCTGAACTGCATAGCGAGACCCTGTCTCAGAAAATTCCATTTCTTTGACTCTTTTATTTCCCTTTTTTTGGCAATGGGGTCTTATTATATTTCCAGGTTGGTCTCAAACTCCTAAGTTCAAGCAATCCTCTCACCCCTGTCTTCCTGGTGCTGGGACTACAGGTATGAGCCATGGTACCAGCCTTAGTTTACCATTCTTTAGCTCTGTTCCCAATTTCTGTGCCTCTGTTGCTGCCTTTGTCTTTGCATGACCGAAATGCTGTCTACTTCATATTCTAAAAAGCTGACAAAAACTTCCCTGACTCTTGCTCTGGGTTATTTGTGGTTGCCTCTTCAGGTTCCATTTGTCTTTTTCCCGGAGGCCTGGGTTTCTCTTTGGAGGTCTGTGTGGTTTCCGAGAAGTGATTCACAGTGCAGCCGTGGGGATGGAGCATGGGAACCCACGGAGGGGTTCCAGCCCCTGGTTTGGGGGTTGGGTTTGAGTGAGCACGTGAACCCAGGCCATCCAACCGGAATGAATCTTACAGATCTCCAGAGGTGCTGAGACTCAGTGGTGTTCACTCTTTCTAGAAGACGCAGGTTACACATATGAGGCCTACAGTTGTTGCAACCTGTTTTACTACCGCAGCAGGAAGCAGGCCAGAGAAGATGCCACACAGAGGAGGACAGAGAAATAGCCAGAACTCAGAACACAATATTCACCGAGTTTACCTACCTGCAAGATCTTTCAGGTAGATGGGAAATGATCTCATTGGGAACAAACGAGTTCTCATTGTGAGGTGGATTCTCTAATACTTTCAGTTAGGACTCCAAAATGATTGTGCTTGTCTAAAACCATACTCACATTTTCTTTGATATTTTTCCTTTCAATAGGTGGAATTTAATTTAATCCCCTTCCTTTGTGACTTGCTTCTAGAAAATGAAGTTTATGATTCTCTGTCAAAGAAAGCTTGGTGACTTCCTCCTCATTCCCCCCTACCTTCCCCTGCAGCTCCTCTCGCCCCACCGTTTGCTCTCAGGGAAGCCAGCTGCCATATGAGAGAGGTACTCAAGCACCCTGAGGAGCTTTCACATGGTGGGGAATGGAGGCTTCTGGCCAACAAACACAGAAAATGAAGCCTTCTGCCAAGAAAAATAAAAGTGAGCTTGAAAGGAAATTTGATGGTCTTGTCAAAATTTAAAATGGTTCCAGCCCTGCTTGAGACCTTGCAGCTCCCTGAGACACCCTGAGAGTCTCACTGTAGTGATCAGAGAATCCCTACTTGCCAATGAATTGCCATTTTTCAGTCTTTACCCTGCATGACCTTCTGGTTACTGTACAACATTAAATAGGTATATGGCTGTGTATATATCCACATGAGATAGAATCTTCTAAATAGTATCACACTTCTGCAGTTTTGCACAAATGTTAACGTCTGTCTTTAAATATTGTTCTGAGGTGAAAGGGAAATTCTCAAAGCCATGAGGACAAGGAAGCTTATTTCTTCCCCTAAAAAACCGTCATGTGAGGAACAGAGGGTACAAAACAATAAATAATGTTTTAAAAATCTCACTTGCATTAGAAACAGCAGAAACCTCAAGGAAAATAAAGTTCCTTTATTTACTTTCTAACTTTTACATAGAATTTTTTTTGTTCTTGCTAAAGATTATATAAAAAGAAATGTGTATCTATCTATCATCTTTTAAGACATGTTTTTAGAGTTTACAGTAAAGATTAACAAAAAACTCCCCCCACCATTCAGGAAAAGGCTAAGTAGAAAGTCATGCTAATTCAGGTTTTAAAAATTAGCATTAGATATATATTTCATTTTAAATGTAGTGAATGAGATTTCCATATGTATTTTGACCACTGAAACACAGCTCCAGAGAAAACTTCATAAAAATTTCCATTTAAAAGAGTGCACATGTTGCATATATTTCTCTGGGAAATGATGTAAGGAGAGTTAACTAGCTTTGAAAGCAATATGCAGTGCTATAATTGATAGGCATTTAATTGTTTATGGCACATACTTGAAAAGATTTTTGTATAATCCTCACCCATGGGATTAAAAATCATTTGTAAAGTCAATTTTTTCTTATAAAAGAAAATAAAACCTGTCATGTTTCTGTAGCTTTCACTTGAGCTATAGAAAAAAGGTTTTTTTAAAAGTCTCCTATAAACTGTATAATTATATGATTACAAAAAGTGCAGAGTTAGATGTTAATTTAAATATTATTGACTTACACTCTTCCAAAAAGATTGTGGGGCTGAGGATATAGCTCAGTGGCATAAATGCCTGCCTGGCAAGCGCAAGGTCTTGAGTTTGATTCCTGATCCCAAAAACAAAACAAAAAAAAGATTGTTGGGATATTGAATTTCCATTTCCAAGTCTTAAATAATCTCATGCATTGACTCAAGCTTTTGATTGGCTTTTCCCTGTGTTCACATCAATGCCTTGATTGAGTTCTGCATCAGAACCAAACTCCACTATCTCTTACTGGGTGGGTATGAGCAGTGAGGTGTCTTGGTTCATTTTGTGCTGCTGCAGCATAATATCTGAGATTGGGAAATTTATACAGAACAGAGATTTATTTCTCACAGCAAGTTCAAGGGGATTGTATCAGCTGAGGGGCTTCCTGCTATGTCCTCCAATCACAGAAAGGCAAGGCGATACTCATGTGACACAAAGAGGGAGGTGGCAGAACTTGAACTCATCTTTTCATTAGGAACCTGTTCCTGAGGTAACAGCATTAATCCATCTGTGAGAGCAAAGCCCCTGTGACTGAACCCCCTCTTAAAGTTCCCATCTCTCAAAGCTGTTGCAGTACAAATTAAGTTTCTGTCATAAAACTGTGTGTGTGTGTGTGTGTGTGTGTGTGTGTGTGTGTTGGGGGGAGCACAGTAAACCATAGCAAACAGTGTAAAGCCACCTGGGTCCTCTGTGAAAGAGAACTGGGCTGTCCCGGAGCCATCTTTCATCCAAATTCAGCTGTAAAATCAGAAATCAGAGAGAGTAAAGTACAGGCGGTCTCCTAACTTCAGGCAAACACCATGTGTCTCAGGGAAATAACGAAGACTATGTATTGAATGTTCTTTGCGTGTCAAACATTTTAGGAATATTTTTTTTTCTGGATACAACAGCCTTCTAAGTTTATCATCTTGCTTTCCGTTTTATATAGGAAAAGACTGAGATTCACAGCAATTGAATAACTTGTCCAAGGCCACATAGCTAGCAAGTAGCAGACAGAACCAGGACTCAAATGCAGTCTGAATCTAAACATCACATTCTTTCCACTAGTAAATGAGACCTTTCAACAGTAAGTGTTTCCTGTCATACCAGAAGAACAATAAAGTACCTTTGGTTGAAGGCTCTAAGTGTTGCTAGATTTGGGGAAAGACGTCTCTAGAAAACCAAACACAAACCTTTCTAGTTGGAGGAGGTCTCCATACCCTGGGCAGACCGTAACGAAAGCTAGGACAAGCAGAGGTGTCATGCAGCAGCCTAGCTGGCCTGGAAATGGTGCCTCTGCTGAGGAGAGGCGGAGGTTGAAGTGGATGCAAAGAAGCAACCTTGTTAAGAAGGCTTCACATTTTGACTGTTCTGTGGGCTAAAGCCCTCCAGAGGACGGATAACCATGTCATGTGAATGCATAATTACAAAAGTGTGTCTTGGAGCATAGCCAGGCAGCCATTTGTCCAACTCTTCTGTAGGGCCTAAGACTGGTATAAATTCCTTACATGAAGCAGAAATGAAAACATAGCAGGCAGGCTCGCCTTTGCCACTGTCTATCTTTGGAAACCTGGGTGAGTTATTTAACTTCTTTCAACTTAATTTTCCTAAAAGATGAACTCATCTTTTAATTACGAGCCTCCTCTGAAGTTGTGGCTTTATTCATTCATAAGCACAAAGCCCTGTGGCCTAACCATGTCTAAAGGATCCCACCTCTTTAAGCTGTTGCATGGGGAATGAGTTTCCAACAGAGGAACTTTGGCTGTTCGTGTATGGGGCTGGGAGTATAACTGGTAAATTTTACTTAGCTCTAAAATTCTATGCTTTCTATTAAGGGCAGTAATTATATGACATTGTAGTCATGCATTTCTTGACTAGGAGAGGTGTTCACGTGCATCAGTGTTCTTAGCTGCGGATAAGAGACTTTCTGAGAAAGTAAATAATGCTCTGAAGCCAGAATTAGTGCCCACTCTGAGGATGGTACAGTTTTAAAGGAGACCCCAATTCTTCCTATACTTACCACTTAATATCTATTATGGTAGAACCTGAGACAGACCTTCTACTTTAGCTATGAGAAGACCCGCTGCTCCTGACCGTGGCACTGCTCACTTGCCTTCCAGTCTGGCTGAGGGTATCTTCCATCAGGGCTAAGGAGAAACTCAATTATATGTAGAACTTGAGCTTCCAGGTAGTCTGGAAATGTTTTGCTGTCTAGAGTGCTTCCTCTGGAGTACAGGAAAACATGTTCAAAGATTAAGTGTGTGTTAAGTAAGCATGTATATAGTGGTACAATTTGTTACATTGCTGTACAAAAAGAAAAGAAGAAAAAAACCACAGGTACACTGTGAACCTATTTTTGCATATAAGTCATCTGTCCCTTAATGAGGGGGACACATCTGAGAAATGCATGGCTAGGCAGTTTCATTGTGTTAACATTACAGAGTGTTACAAGCTTAGAAGGCTGCGCTGTTGTTAGGCAGTGTAATCTTATGGACCATCACCGTCTATGTGGACCTGTGTTGTTATGTAAAACATGACTATATATAAAAACAGACGGGACTGGGGATGTAGCTCAGTGGTCGAGCCCTTGCTTAACATTCACCAGGCCTTGGGTTCAATCCTAAGTGCTGCCAAAAAAAAAAAAAAAGTCTGAAAAGGTATACACTAAAATTGCTGTAGTATTTTTGTTGGTGAGAATGATTAATATACTTTTATCTTCCATTTGCTTCTCAGGAGTGGCTGATTTTTCTACCATGAACATTATTTGTACAATTTTATAGAAACAATGATGCTTACTATTTTTGTGCTTATGCTTCTTCATGACACAGGGTGGTGATAGAAACCTAGACCCACACGGAACCAGACCAGACCTTCTGACACGAGAGAAGTCTTTATTGGGGGAGGGACAGAGTAGCAGAAGGTCTGGTCTGGTTCCGTGTGGGGTCTCGGTTTCTATCAGGTGGTATCTCACATTTTGCCCTTATTAAAACAATAGAAAAGTCATAATTTTTCTAATGAAGTAAAATCAGTGGTATAGTGCAATTTGTGTCTAATTAAACAAATTACTTGCATGAAGACCATGCAAACTTGCATGATAGGAATGGCCAAACAGAATGAAAGCTAGAGCTGGAAAGAGAGGTAGGGCTAGCCCATGTGGGACTTTGAGTATTGTGTTAGGGAATAGAGACTCAGTTAAATCTTGTCCCCTCTCATTCTTTCAATGGGTGACGATTTTTTTTTCCAAGTAGAAAAATGCTAAACTATATTTGATCCATCACATAAACTTGGAGCCTCATTTTGAACTTGGGACAGTAACATAACCTTTCTAAAGCAATATATAATTACGATTCATAAAACTTTGCTTAATTCAATTTATTTAGTGCCACAGAATTCAGTGAACTATTTATTTTGGTGTTGGAGTTTTATAGTGGCTTTCTTTTAAAAGTTCTCAACTTGATTAAATCTAGTTCTTTGAAGTACATGCTGTATACAGGAACACTCCTAGGCTCTGAGAGATACAGCAATTAAGATGTTTTCCAGCCAGAGAATTAACAGTTGGCTTAGGAAAACCAAGACATTCACGGAACCCTGCAATGCAGACTATAACATGAGATGTTATAATACGGGAACGCTGGAGCCCAGAGGCGGCAAAGACTCTGATACCAGGATGCCAGAACAGACAGTTTGGTTTGGTAGGTGTAGGAACGTAGTGGTGTAGGGGGTTGGCAGTAAAAGAAGGTGACATAGAGAAGCCATTAACAAACCAGTCACCATTATATTTCCTAACTTAATCCCCTAGGGACACTGAGAAATGATACAGAAAGAACATAAAAGTTTTATCTCCAGTGGGCCAAAGGAGCTGAGGTGTGTATTCACCAGCTTCTATCAGTTTTAAATCGAAGTCTTTTCTGTAAGAAGTTACTTGTCAGCACTTCTGGGCTGCCGAGCAAGGGAAGGTAAAGTTGCAGGCACCTGGGTGGGGATTTCCTGAGTATGCTCCCGAAGGAGATTACTTCTGAGGCTAGAGGGATGTGGAAATCTCAGTATTGAGGGAGGATATGATGTTTCAATTGAACCTTAGGATGTCAATAAATACACAAAGGAAAAAGCCATTCCAAATATGGGAATAGTTGGAACAAGGACTCAGAAGGCAAAGTGCAGGATACAGAAGATAACTAACACAGTTTGTACAATCAAGCCTTGTTTCCCCCGTACTTTTATTTCTTATCTTTATTACTATCTAGTATTTCATTGTGTTAACTCTCTGCTTAACCATTACGCTCTGCTTAATCATCTAGGTTGTTTTGCAAACTTATTGTGAGAAATTTTCATTCAATTAACAAATACGTATTTCACAAGGCCAAAGGTGGGCAGGTCAGATACTTGCCCACATGGAGAAGACTTTTTGGCAGGGGCGAGGGAGGGAGGGGACACTGCTCAAGCACAGCTACAGCAGATGAGCCAGGTAATGGTAGTTTCTTCCAGTTCTTCTTTGGGAGAACAGTCAGGCAAATCCGGTGGCTGGCTGTGCTTTGCAGACAGGCTTTGTGGGCAGGGTGCTGGCTTTTTAAATTTAAAATCTCTGTAGCTGCCACACCACCTGGCACCTTGTATATTTGAGGTAGAGCTTGTTAATTGTTGGAGAAAATCCTTACGCAGAGTGTAAAAGGGTAACTTGAATTGGGATTCCTGTAAAAGTATTACTGTCCTTCCCACGTCTCTTTCTGTAAGTTTCGCAGTGTCCTAAGACATGATATTTATTTCTCAGATGTTTTCTTCTGCGAGGTGTGGTGTTCAGGAGGAAATGCTTCCTTTGAATATGGTCAGCTAAGGCCACACTTTCATGTTATTATTACAATGTGTGAGGTCATCCCTTTAAATTTTTGAAACATTATTTACTTACAGGTAGCGTCTTCACCACTTGTACCCCTGCAGAAACACCTGCAGAAGCTTCCGTCACTTCGCAGTCAGCAGTTGTGTGGGTGTTTTATCTTGTTAAGTTTTATCTGCCACTGAAACGGTTCAGGAATCATTTTATATGCTTGTCATGTAAACCTACTGGGCAAGCTTAGTCACACATAGATTCAATCTCCAGGCAAATTTAGGAGGCCACCTTTAAAATTCATTCCCAAACTTTTATTTTCTTACTAAGAGCTACTTTTAAGGTCTCTTCCTCCTCTTCCTCTTCTGTTTTCTTTCTCTTCCTCCTCATCTTCCTCCTCCTCCTCTTGCTCCTTCTACCCTGCCTCCTCCTCTTCCTCACCATCCTCTTCCTCTCCTATTTTCTTTTCATAACTAAAGCCAATAACTAAAATTTTCTCAAGACCATTTTTACAAGGATATTTTTATGAATACAAGAACTAGTGAATGATGAGCAACAAACTAGCGAGTCACCTTGCGGTATGTCCTGTGGGCACCAGGCTGGGCTCGCTTTTGATCGTGGAGTGACTCAGGCCCTAAGCGCAGAGCTTGCTCAGCACAATCACAAATTACCCCAGCAGTGGAGCTGCTTCTGGCAAACAGCTAACACCGAAAATGCTAAAATTACAAGGGCCGGGGTCTGCACTGGTATTTCCCAAAATGGCTTCAGAGGGGCATTAGATTTCCTCAGATTGCTAAGAGGTATTTTATGCATATTTTTAAAATAAAATGATTTTATTGTTGAACAATTAGGTGAATATTTAATTTTGTACTTTCCTTGTATTTAATTGTAATTTTGTACATGATTGGCATATTATAGCTCTCTAACACTCTTTGGCATACAAACCTTTCATAAAGCAGAGACTTTCATAATTATAAAGTACCTTTCAGTACTTACAAGTGCTCTAAAGCATTTCATTTGAAAAATATTGGTCTACTCTAAGGACAGACTTCCTTGAATGTACAAGATAAGAAGGCACAGCAGCTTCTCTCATGCACTCACCAGTGGATTCCAACACTATGAAATACTTGTGACTGTTTCTTCACTGATAGTGCTTGTCCCAGTTATCACTGTTGCTCATACTACTGCGAATTCCTAGAGAGACTTCATCTGGTATTTCTTAGTCAAGTAGTTTTAACACAGTGTTCTCAGAGCGTGCTCCTAGAATAGAAGCTTTGAGTCACCAGAAATGCAAATTTGTTAAAAATGCAAACTTTCAGGTCCATATCTAGTTCAGTAGGCCCTGAATGAGGGCTGAGGGGCGTGATCTGTGTTTTAACAGGCCTGTCAGTGAATTCCGATGCAGGCTAACTTCGAAGAACCATCAGCTTAACATAGTCAAGACTTTCGCTTTCTGCTCAGAAAGATTAACAGAGACTAGGTTTATCCTGCTAGCCAAAGAACCATAAAACTAGACAGGATCTGTGGAATAATGCTTCTCAGCCTCCCTTTGACATGAGGCAGCACAGGACAGTCATTCCTGAGAAACAGTAAATAAAGGAAGTACCTATGAAAGCTGCAGCTTACTTCTTGGGAATGCATTCCAGGCTGAAGTTAGAGTGAGGGTACCTTGGCAGAGGTGGTAGTCTCTTTGAGTCAAGATATGTTGGGAGTCCAGGGAGATCAGAGTGGCTAAAATTTGCAAGGCACAGAACCAGGCAAGAGAGAGCTTCAGAGAATGAAAAATCCAGAGTTACAGAGGGGATCCCTCAAGTCTTTGGTACAATACTGATCAGTCCATCACTGTGAGGAAATGACTTAAAGCTGGGAAAGATCCATGCAAATGGAACAGAGAAAAAAGTCCCTACAGTTCATAGAGAGCGGGGGATAGTTTGTATTCCAACAACCCAGAGAGGACGAATCTTCTGTGAAGTAAAAAGTAATGTGTCTGTGAGGTAAAGTACTTAGAAGCTATTGTTTCAGGTAGTGAGGCAAAGTCAGCTCTCACCGATAGGCATCTCTGACCCTCAATAATAAAGCACAAAAGCAAGCCTTGAAAGGACCAAACCATTTCCAAATAATCTAACTGCATCCCAGAACAAAGCTCAATAATATTGACAAGGGGCTGAGGATATAACTCAGAAGCAAGTGCAAGGTCCTGAGTTCGGTTCCCAGTACCAGAAAAAACAAACCCAACAAAGAATATTGATAAGAAAATTCACAATGACTGGTATCAAATAAAAATTTAGCAGGCATGCAAAAAAAAAAAAAAGAACCCAAGAAAATACAATCCACAATGAGGTGAAAATCCAATAAATATGAGCAGATACAGAAATTGATACAGATGATAGAATTAGTAAATAGGGACATTAAAACAGTTGTAACTATACTCCACATATTCATAGGTAAAGAAAGTAATGTTTACCCACATTTAGGTAGATACATGGGAAGTATAATAAAGAAACAAATAAAATTCAAGGTATGAAAATACAATGTTTGAGGTGAAATATATAATAGCCTAACATCCACAGAACACAGGATTAAATAATTTAAAGATACAGAAACAGAAAATATCCAAAACAAAACACAGAGGGAAACAAAGATGGAAAAATAAGATTATAATGCAAATGAGCTGTGGGACAACTTTAAATGACCTAGAACATATAATGAGAGGCCAGAAATTTTCCAAATGACACAAAAAGTGTAAATTTATGAACTCTAAGAACAAGAAACATGAAAATGACACCAATCTAGACATAAATTGCTTAATACTGGTGATAATGAAATTTTAATAGCCAAGAGAGAATGCTAAAGTGGATGGGGGAGGGGTGATAAGAATGATGGCAGACTTCTTGTCAGAAACAGGGCCAGCTACTGGGCAGTGGAATAATATCTTTAAAGTACTAAAAGAAAAATTTGTCAATTTAGAATTCAAATCTCAGCAAAAACCACCTCAAAAATGAAGGTGAAATAGTTTTCCATACATATAAAAGCTGAAGGAAACCATCACAGCAGATTTAAATAAATGTTAAAAAAAATTCCTCAGGCGAAAGGAAAATGATACTATAAAGACAATCTCTAGCTACAAAAGAAGAGAGCATTTGAAGATAACAATATGCAATGTGACAACCATTATTAATGCCTATCATTTTGTTTTGAAATCCTGCATCATTTTTATTGTTTGTATGTTGTTTTGTTTTTGTCTTTGTTGTTGTTAATTTGTTAGTGATTTTTATTCACTTGAAAAGTAAAAGGTAGCTAAACAGAGTATTTTTTCTTATTTTAAAATATGTTTCAAATATATTTTGACTGTTTAACCAGCTGTGTTGGTACATACCTATAAAACTAGCAATTAGAGAGGTTGAAGCAGAAGAATGACAAGCATGGGCCAATTTGCAAGAACATGTCTCAAAAAAATAAATAAATGAAAAAGAGGGGTCAGCATGTAGCTCAGTGTGACGGCCCTAGGTTCAGTCTCGAGTACCACAAATACACATCTATATACAAATTTAAAAAGGCATTTGACTATTGAACAAGGAAAATTTAACAATATATACACTGCATTGTACAGTTCACAGTGCATGTGGAAGTAATATGGATGGCAAATAGCATAAAAGCTAAAGACAGGGGACAGTACAATTGTAGGGCTTTAGTACTGTGTGTGAAGTGGTGTTTCATTGCTTGGAGGCTGATTGTATGAAGTTGGGGATGCATATGATGAAACTCTAAAGCAAGGAAAGAGTTATAACTAATAAGCCTGGAAAAGAAGTAAACAGTCATAAAAATAACTAGTCCAAAAGAAGACAGTATGAAAAAGGGAACACCGAACAGATCGGTCAAATAAAATGCGGACAGCATGATGGGAACTTAAACCCAAGCATACCAATATACGCTTAGCCTAAACTCTTAGGCAAGTAAACAAGTTCGCTTTGATCTCCTATCCGCATTAAATTTCTCCCACAAAGTTGTACAGCAGAAGATTAGAAACTTGAACTAATTGTGGTTACAACAGCAAAGTGATCTTGGCAGGACTCCCTTTTCTGACTTAAGCATATCACAGAAAGATGTCTAACGAGTTCAGCCAAGAGACATTGTGCTGAAGGCACTTTTCGTTTCTTTCTTCACAGAGCACTTACATAATTCAGGTTGCTTTAGCAGAACAACCCAGGCACAGTGTTCAAAAGGGATTTGTGCAAAAACTATTCCCTCTCCCACAAGGCCGAGGCTTAGACACAGTATTAGAAAGACTTTCCTTTGTCCTCTTGAGACTCAAAGAAACGCTGGAGAACTTTGGGACCAAATGTGCTGTGTTGGATGGTGTCTGCTTCTTTGCAGTCTACCGCTTGAGGATTACCAACAGTTCCTCAACCATGACACGCTGTCCTCACTCTGAATGTACTTGCTTCTTTTTGCCCCTACCTTCCTTCCAGTAGCAGCTCTTATCTAATGATGAGTCTTCACTCCAGAACTCTTTCTCATGCACAGCCCCTGCTTACCTAGTTAACTCCCATTCATCCTGAACATCTTAATTGGAAAGTCTGCCACTGCCCTCCAGCTTCACCCCCGCTCTGTACTCTTATCACACTTCAAAATCATATACAGTGGAATATGATTGCACAGCAGAGATGGATACAAAGACATTCTGAGTGCATTTATTATCTCCTTATGTTAAGATAGTCCACTTCTCTGCCTCTGAGTCCCTCCCACCACCACTGCCTTTTAAGTGATTTTCTAAACTGTATTATGCTAGTGTGGAAATCAGTGGAGGGAAAACTTGAGAAACAAG
The DNA here is from genome assembly GCA_004027595.1 of Dinomys branickii. Taxonomy (NCBI): domain Eukaryota; kingdom Metazoa; phylum Chordata; class Mammalia; order Rodentia; family Dinomyidae; genus Dinomys; species Dinomys branickii. Next base: position 20,145 of record PVLD010013909.1, on the reverse strand, counting down.
TCAGCCTAGAAACTGGAGAAGGAAAGTAGGAAGGAGAAAAGTGGGCCCAGGAGGAGGGAGTGGAGGGGCAGTAAATGAGGGAAGGGTGGCAGGGATGTGCACTCTGGGGTTAGGGTTTTGATAGGGCATGGACAGTGGGGCGCGCAGGGTAGCATGGGGACTACTGTGGGTATGTGGAGTGAAAGTGAGAGAAAAGGGAAAAAATACCTGAGTGTGTGTGTGTCCGTGAGCTACCGGCTGAATCGCCTTTGCAACATTTGCAAGGAAACATGAAGGGTAGAAGTTGCTTCAGTGGAATCTTGATTGCTATGTTTGTCTCCAGAAATGGGAGGGCACAGAAAGTCGATTCCACAGGGGGGACTGTAGCACACAGTGGCTAAAGTGTTTGGATCCCTGCATTCACTCCCCCTTCTCTTGTAAGGCATGCTCACTTCTCCTGCGGAATGGCCCTCTTGCCCTGGCTTCTCCTGGGATTGGTTCCACCCTCACCTCTAAAGTACACGTGACTTAAAGCCTGATCAATCAGACCACTACATTCTCCTGGCCGGGAGTAGTTTAGAAACATACTTTTGATCTAGTTTGCACTGATGAAAGTCATACGAAGAATAGATGTTGGGGGGAGATACTGCTCTGCTCAGGATTTGACCATGGGAATAAACTCAGAAGCAAGACAGCAGGGTTAAAAGCACAGGGGCCAAGGCTTGGTGACAATGTTTGGGCCCCTCTACCCACCCACACTAGCCTTTCTGCTTTTAACTACATGAGCCAATAAATATACCCACTTTCTCCTCCTCCTCCTCCTCTTCCCCCTCTCCTCTCCTTTCTCCTCTTCCTCCTCCTTTTCTTTGCTAACATGAGTATGAGTAGGGGGTTGGGTCACTTAGAATGTTGTGTTCTAAACTACACAGCATTCAACTTATATCTGCGTTACGTGTGATTACGACTCTCCATGATTAAACTTGATGAGGGCAAAACTCTGTCTTCTTGTTGTTGTTCTTTACTGTAACCCCAACACCTAGTACACTTTCTAGAATAGTCTTTGGATATGTGCTTAAATGCATCCTGTATCAACACATTGTGTTGTGTTTGGTTCTTGTATATTTCTTTACTATATTTATGCCTTTTCAGGGATAGGATTTTTTTGTCTCAATTTTTTTTTTTTTTTTTGAGATAGGGTCTGCCTTAATCTCACCATGTCACCCAGACTGGCCTGGAACTTGTGGCAATCCTCCTGCCTTCACCTTCTAAGTGCTGGGATTACATAGTGCATGGGTATACACTACCATGTCTGGCATTGTCTCACTCACCTTGAGTGTATAGCCTATAGCACAAGGCTCAGAAAATAGTAGATGTTATGGTTTAGATGTAAACTGTCCTCCAAAAATCTCACGTGTTCAGGAGCAGGGCTTTTCAAAGTGATTGGACCATGGAGGCACTATACTCATCAGGGCTTAATCCACTGATGAATTCCTAGCTGAATGTGCTGTTAGAACATGGGGACTGGTTAGAGGTGGGTCACTGGGGCCATAACCTGGAAGATTGTGTTTTTATCCCTGGTTCCTCCCCTCTCTCAGCTTCTTTTTACCACTGTTTTAGAGCCAGGCCAACCATGGACTGAACCCTCTGAAACTATGAGGCAAAATAAATCTGTCCTCCTTTAAGTTATGGGCATTAGAAATTTTGTCCCAGGAGTGGAGAATCTGACTAATACAGTAGGTAGTTCATAAATGTTGGCAGAGTAAATGAACAGATAAGGGAAAAAGTATAACATGAAGCCAGAACAAGGGATTATGGTGCCCATGATGAAAAGGTCAGTTCACTTGTTTTTTTTTTTAACTTGGTTTTTATGAACTGATTTTCCAGATATATATAGTTAATGCCTGTGAAGTAGAACCTTGGTTCTTATGGCAGACTTGGAAAGCTGGAATCAAACCAGGCATTAATAACTACTTTTCTCATCCACTTATTTTGTACCATCAAAAGGGACAGTAACTCTTTACTACTAGATTCTTACAATTCTTTGATCTAAGGCAGTCTAAAGTTACATGTATGACTTTTAAAAAGAAAAGAGTAGTGGTTAATATATTGTATGATTTGCACATTTGCAAAATCTGGAGAAAACTGAAACACTACATGATTTACCATGTCAAAAGTTGAGGCAGGGGCTGGGGATATAGCTCAGTGGAATAAGCGCCTGCCTAGCAGGCTCAGGGTCCTGAGTTCAATCCCCAGTACCGCCAAAAAAAAAAAAAAAAAAAAAAAAAGTTGAGGCAGAAATCCAAACAACATAAGCTGTATTTCTAGGTCATTTAAAATTCTAACTTGTTAAAGAAGTAAAAATAAATATCCAGTAAAGACATTAATAATCCCACACATCATTCTAATCCCCATGTATAGACCTATGTATGTAACGAGTCTATTCTGAGGACAGGAAAAAAAATTTTTCATCTCTCTTCTCTCTCGGTTCAAATACTGTATATGATTCAACAAAGAAAATAGAACTTTCTGGAAAAGACTGGGTGGTGAATTTTTCAAACTATCTTTAGTAATAGGGATAAAAGGCTGAGATTGCAGGAACATGTGGTTTTGCTAGGCATTCTTGTGTTGAGAAGCAGGTTCTTGATACAAGGTGAAGCATTCTTCTTCAACAAGATCAACTAAAACTTGAGACAGAAAAAGCAAACAGGGAACAAAACAAGACTTCCCTTTGCCAGTTTGTAATTGTCTTCCCTCATCTGTTCCACCTTTTTTTTCTCTGACAATGAAATGATCCATTAAGTTCACGAAGTTGAACATATCATGGATGGAACCTCAGATTTCTTAAACTGATGATATCAATTAATGAACAATGTTGTTGGAACTGTGGCAGTCAATTCCCACTACAATGAACTCTAGAGAATATTCAAAAATTAAAACAAGGAATTTAACTTTAAAGGACTCCTGATTAGAAACAGACCTGAAGGAAATAATTAGCATTCATTCCTTTTGTGATGAATGAACAAGCACAAGGATTAAATGCTGAAGGAGGGAAATGCTCCCTTCTTCGTCCAACTTCTAAAAGAGAGACTTGAGAATTTATACAACTTTGGAGGAAGTCAGTGTTTCTTTGACATCGGGACAAAAGAGATGTATGGTTTTCTGCTCTCACCTAGATTAACTCTCCCCAATTCGGGAAACAGTTATGAAACTATTGTGCAATTCTTCTTTAGAAGAGAGGCACAATATAGAATTTTCTATACACACAAAGAGTTACAATCAGGTCACTAGCACACAGATATTGTGAATATTTTGCCATGATATTTTTATATTTGCTATTTCTAGTCCTTCATTATAGTAGTTAATGTAGTATTTTGTTTGTGCTATTAAAAGTATATAATAACAACCCTTTTACATCTCTCTACATGCATCCTAAATAGCATATAATGAATACTTAGTATTTCTTATAACAGATATATCATTGGTGCTAAGTATTGAGTAAAATGATAAAATATCAATTTTTAAGCAAATAATTATTAAATAATTCCCATAAATTCTTATCAGGCTTTTTTTGGTAAGACTCATCTGTATCCTTTCTCATCAATTTACCTGGTGATTCCACAAATGTATGAAACCAATTTGACAGCCTTTGTAACATTATATTTAAGTACTAGTTAACTTATAATTTTAGTAGCTTTGAATGAAAGATTACTTAATGGTTCTTTCTATACTTCATATATGGCAGAAATTTCTAAGGCAAGGTTTGTGAATCGGAAAGCTTGATTAAACTTTTATCATCAGCTTGTATCTCTAAATACTAACCCATGAGATAAATATAGAAGAATTAGAATAGCTATTCATGTATTATTTTTAAAAACTAAACTGAATCTTTGCCATTTGTTATTTTGGAGGCTAGATAGTGATAGAACTTTACTCTTAAGGTTACAGTGGCTTTAGAAATTTGTGATCCCTGATTTGGAGCATACACTAGAGGCATGAGGAAGTAGGGACATGTACCGGATTGCATATCCCAAAGCAAAAACCATCCTAGTTCCCACCTTGTGTGTTATTCTTACAATGTGATGGTGATACTCGTCCCTTCAATCTGAGAGACCTGTGACCATGGTGGAAATGACTATGTGACATCCCAGGTCAAGTCATAGAAATGATATAGATTGTGCATAGTGCCATTAGGCCCTTGATCTCAAAACCCCAGTACCATGTTAGGAGGCAGCATATACACAGAGACCATGTGTGGTGTTCCTGACCACAACTGTGGTGACCTCCCAGCCAATAGCCACAAATGAATGAGGAAGGCTTCAAGATGCTTCTGGCGCCAGAAGCTGTCAAACTGCATAAGAAAGAGACTGCAAGAGAGATTGCCCACTGAGTCTTTGTAGATCTCCAGAGTAGTCATAAAATGATTTTTGTAGTTTCAAGCTACTAAGTTTTAGGGGGAGAAACATTGTGCAGCAATGGATAGCAGAAACAAGATAGAAAGGATATGATTTTAGTTCTTAAATAGGGCTTTGTAATGTACATTAGTGACAGCTTTCTCTACTTTGGGAAAGGAGGTTTCAATGCACCCTGAAAAGCTAACTAGGATCGATAGTTTAGGTCTAAGATAAGATCATAGTAACCGACCAACTCAGGCACTCACAGGCATCTTCTCTATGCTTGATCTGAAGCAGACATTGCTAATCACACAGACATACCTCTAACCTTAAAGGTTCCCTCTGCCCCCCAGCATGCTAGGCAGTCACAGCATGAATACTTGATCAGATAGCAACAAACTGTGAGAGCAGAAGTCAGATAGGGCTGTCAGTTATGCAGCAGTTAGGGATCATCTTATCTTTCAGTTCAGTCAACACTACTGGGAATACCACAGAAACTTTATACAAGTAGGAGTAAACTTCAAAAACCTAGGACTTGGAAGAAGTTTGTAAATTTTCCATAAAGTCTAGTATCATATCCTATTTTGTAAAAATTTGTGTGCATAAGTAATTTCACTTGAGGAGATAGGTTTTGTCCGTTTTATCCATGCTGTGACTACCTAACATGCTCTGGCAGTGGGGGTGGGGGGTGGGAGGAGGATTTTAAGGTCGCAGGTATGTCTGTGTGATTAGTGATGTCTGCTTCAGGTCAGGAACAGAAGAAATTAGCTTTTCAGGGTGAGCTGAAAGTGCTGCAGGCAGAACTGTGATGCCCAAGGGTGTCTGCATGCTCATTCCTGGAATAGGGATAACAGTCACCCTCGACTAAACCAAGGGATAAGAGGAATTCTGCTTGGTGCATAACTGAAAGTCTAGCTTAGCTAAGTGAATATGTTTAGTCCCATGACAAAGGCAGATTCAGGAGGCAGGTAGAGTAAATTTGTCAGTCAGTTAACCTTAAAGTAGGGAAGGGACGCTGGATTTTCCAGGTGGGCCAAATATATCCACAGGGGCCCCTAAAAGTAGAAGAAAGGAAAGGAGGCCAGGGGACTGCTTTCGTGACTATGGAAGGGAGGACGGGAGAGCTGGGAACATCAGAACTCTCCTTACAAATGGATGAAGAGAGCAGGAATTAAGGAAAGTAGAGTTTAGAAGTTGGAGAAGGCAAGAAGACAGATTCTCTAGAGCCCCATGAAAGGCATTCAGCCTGCTGACACCTAGATCTTAGCGCCCTGGGCTGCTGGTCAGATTTCCAAGACACAGCGCCAAGCTGTAAAGTACTAAGTCTGTATGTTTCAGCCACTGCATTTCTCGTAATTTGTTACAGCTGTACCAGAAAACTAAGCTAGAGAATGAAGCTTATTCCATCTTTAAAAAGGAAATGCCTTTCCACAGCTCCCTCCCAAATGCGATTCCATAGCCTCTTCTAGACAGCATTTTAAATTCATTGCTAGTTTCCTCTAACAATTTTAGGGTCCAGTCTCTCAACGCGGTATGTGTTACCAAACCATGTGGGAAGCAAACAGTTTTTAACGCTGCTAATAGCTCACTCATCTCCTTTCTTCTAAAATAATTTTTCCTACCCAGGAAGATGACAACGCACTGAACAGTTGCAGCTGTATATTGCTTAACGATGGAGATATATGAAAAGGAGGGATTAGTTAGTTTCATTATTCTGTGAACCTCATAGTGTTTTCATGTAAACCGAGATAGATAAAAAGTCCTGAGGTAATGTAAGCTTATGGCACCACCGCTGTATGGTCTGACTACAGTGTCATTATGAGGTACATGACAGGGCAGGCAAAACAACACAGACATTTGGAACTGAAGTGATAGGAGGAGAGATTAATGCAGGCGAGAATCACTGGCCATGGCTTTGAAGACAGACTGTAATCACTGAATATACATTAGTGACAGCTTTCTCTACTTTGGGAAAGGAGGTTTCAATGCACCCTGAAAAGCTAACTGGGATCAATGGTTTAGGTCTAAGATAAGATCATAGTAACTGACCAACCGACCAACTCAGTTGGAGATACGACTAACTAATCCCTCCTTTTCGTATATCTCCATCAATCAGATTGATTGATTTTGGTATCGGGAATCAAACTCAGAACCTAGTGCTTGCCAGGCAGGCACTGTGCCACTGAGCTAGATCCCTGGCCTAAATGTTAGATTTATTTTAAAAATACCATTTTTAAGAAACAACCACCACTGTAGATACATTATCTCATTTAATCTATAAAGCAACCTTAGGAGTTATTATGTCCATTTCACAAATGAGAAAATCGAGGCCCAGTTCAGGAATTAACTTGTCTTAAAGCTCAAGTAGGAGCACAGACGTTCCCTAGATGGATCCAGTAACATTTTCCTCTGGGGTGAAAGTTCTGTGCCCCAGCCTCCTGTTCTCTGAAATCCACACTTGAATGGAATTATACACTGTCTGAAGCTGTGGGAATATGCAGGTGAATAGTTAAGAGGCAATAGCCCAGTATGCACTGGTAGCCAAAGCTGTATCTGGAGCAGTGCTCAAACTCAGTCACATTCTAGATGCACCTGAAAAACCTTTTGAAATCTCATTGTTTAGGCCATACTTGACACCAATTATGTTCAAATCCTCAGAGTAGGTTTAGACACTAGTATTTTTTCTTTTTTTTTTTGTCTTTTGGAGGCAGGGTCTCACTATGCAATGCAGGCTGGCCTTGGGCTCACTTTGTAGTCCAGGCTGGTCTTGAACTTGCGATGATCCTCTTGTCTCAGCCTCCCAAGTCAAGGGTTACAGGCTTGGCACTAGAAAGTCTGGAAACTTCTAATCTACATCATGGACTGTATTTTGGATAGATCTCTCCCTAACATTTAACTGGTTTATTAATGGGACACATTGAGTTACATAAACATAATATAAACAGTATTAATATATTATGTCAATTACCTTATTTTGCAAATTTACCAAGAAGTTATTTCCTCACAGTTAGAAACTTAATGACGTTTAAGTTTCCTTAAATTATAGGTTTATTTTTAACGAGATCTTCATTTTTTTTAGTCTGTTAGTGATATTTTCTAACTTTTTCCTAGTTTGTATATATTTTTTCCAATCTTAATTCTTCTACTGCCTCACTGTGTTTACTTTCTCTATTTTTAAGACTAATACATGTTTAAAGAATGTCTTTGCATTCTATTACTGTTAAGTTGGTCATATGATATCAACATTGACAGAAATGAAGAAGCAGGAAACCTTTTAAACTGTACTGTAAATAAAAGAAATCTAAACAAAGAAATTTCCAGTCCTCTGATGTGAGTTCTTAGAGAAGGGGTGGAAAAACACATATCCCAAGGGACCAAGCAGGAATTCTAAATAAATTACATAGACCAGCATGTTGAGGGAGAGAATGAGAGGGAAGGGAGATGGGAAGGAGAGACAGAAGTAGAGGCGGAGACAGAGAGGGAGAATAAAAGGAATTAACAGTGTTCTAGACCATTTTTTCCAATTTTTTAAAAAAAGCCAGTCAAGTATCCATAATTTTTAAATGCATGCTCAAAAGATTTTAAAACGCTGTGTCAAATAAAACATATCTATGCTTGGAGCTCCATCCGCTGACCTGCTTGCAGTATTTTAAGCGCAATGATGGATTTCCGGGGCGGATACCCTCCAGTGCATATCCTTGAAATGTAGCCTTGATTAGAATGACAGCGGATGGTGTAATCCTGTTTTTCTCTTCTTTTTTCCTTGAGAGAGAAGACCGGCTCCTTGGCCTCTGTCATAAAAACAGAGATTGTTTTATGGGGTTATTTATCGTGCTCTGTTTACATTAGAGCAGGATTAATACACTTTTGCTGAAACATAACTTTGATTTTAAAACTAGGGGTATTATCAAAAGATGGAACAGTTCTGCACTGCTTAATGTAATTGCCCAGGGTGCTATTTTTACATGGTCTGCGTAGCTAATGTTAATTATCTTTAACAATATCAATCAGTATAGAATAAGGGTATTAAGACTGATCCATGGCTGTGGAAGAGCTCATGGAATTGTGAAAACAAAGGCTTTTAAGGGTGAGGGACAAGGCCTTAGGTGAGCAAAGACATTAGAACCCAGGAAAACCAAATTTCTGTCTGTGGGAAATTTGTGAAGTTATTTACTTAGCAGAGATTTATTGCGGGGATGGGACTCAGAGATCCATCTTTGTGAATACTTTTATCTCTTGCTTTATTCTAGTCGTTATCAAACTCAAAGCAGGCGTTCCATTTCCTCCCTTGCCTTGCTATTTGCAAAACATGTGTAGACCAAACTCACTGCTTCTCTCACATTCTTTCTCACCACTGCTCAGCTTTTATTTCCTCTATGAGACATGCTTTGAATTACATGTGCTGATCCACGCTGGCTACAGCTGATTGATCCTGAAGTTTTAAAGAGCGTGAAGTGGCTAGAGCATCAAGGCTCCTTTCCTTCTTTTTCCAAATTTGCTTACCTGATGACTTCAAAATGTCATCTCTCAGTAAACTTACTGTTAGTTTCTTTTCAATTCCACCATCTGCTCAGTTTTCTGAAGTCTGGTAATGGTAAGTTCTTAATTCCATATAAGAAAAGTAAGAGGCTGCAGATATAGCTCAGCAGTATAGTGCCTGCCCTGCAAGCACAAGGTCCTGAGTTCGATTTCTGGTACACAAAAAATAAGAAAAGTAATAGTCAGAAAGACCGCTTTTCTCTTTTTGTTGTAAACATGGCAGCAGCTACCAAAGGTGAAAAGGAATTGATGATGATAATCTCTCATTTTCTAACATTGTGGAGTTTGATAGCTGTCAGAGATTGAAAATACCTTTGGGTGAGCTCTTCTGTTTACAGTGTGATTTGGCCACGGTCATGCAGCTGGCCAGCAGAGGTGCTGCCCCTAACCCACATGTCTTTCCCTCCATTATAAAACTCCTAACAGCTTCCGAGGCATTTCTGTATTCGGTCCCTTTAACCGTACTTAATACCATAGGCTTGGGAGGAGTCATCACATTTTAAGGAATATTATACTGGGTTTCCGTGGTAGATGATTATATTCAAGATCAAATAACTAGAAGTCAGAATTCACTACCATATTCAGGACCCTCTAAAGGTTGTGGAAACTCAAGCTAACTCCATTTCTTAAGATTCCACCATCCTCAGAAATGAACAAGTGTCCAAACAGTGTTACATTTATTTGAAATGTTCACATTTAACAATTTGGTGTAGTTTGGATCTTGGATGTTTCCCAGAAGGTCATGTATTGAAGGCTTGGTTTCCGTCCTATGACACTACGAGGAGATGGCAAACCTTTAGGAGGTCGGGACATTGGAAGGAAATCGGGTCACGGGGGCACGCCTTTGAAGGGGCAGTGGGACCTCCACTCCTTCTGTTTCTCTCCTCTTTGCAGTTGCCATGAGGTGAGCAGTTTGTTTTACCATATGCTCTTCTCATGTTGTATTGCCCATGGACTGAAATCTCTAAAACCATGAGCCTAATAAGCCTTTCATCTTCGTAAGTTGATTATCTCAGGCATTTTATCACAGATAAAAGGCACAAACTCTCTCTTTTAATACAACTGTTAGCCTCCAAGATGACTGAAATGTAAGCTCACCTATACATATCCAAATGCTACGCTGCAGATATTAGTGAATGTGAAGACCAGACCAAACCGTCTTTGAACGTGAACTCTGACCTTGGTGGAGGAGTGTGGCTCGTGATCATCAGTGACACAGGAGGGAGAGACTGGAGATATATGTTAATAGAGAGACAATAAGACCATAGCATTTTCGTTTGATACTATAGCAGTTCCTAAGGGTAATAAAACAGAATATTGGTCAAGGAATAAAGCCGTGAGTGGGACTAGTAACTGGCATAGATTATTGAGTGTGTGCAGAGGGATGTGGTACAAAGAGCAACAGAGATTTAGTGGCTGTCTCTGGTTAGTGGCACACAGCTCCTAAAATATGTGTTAAGGAATCTCACTGTTAAGGATACCTTCTGATTGCTACGGAAGTGACTGGTGGCTGAGTGTCCTTAGCTTCCGAATTAGCAATGGCTGTCAGAAAGACCAAGCCATGATCTTGGGCATATGCCATGGGTTGGAACTTGAGCTCAGTCATCAATGGTTAGTGATTTAATCCCCCAGGTTACATAATGAAACTTGCATAGAGTCCTCTGAAAGACAGGGCTCCAAGCTTCTTCTGTGCAGGTGAACACACTGAGGTAGTGGGAAGGTGCCATTCCCAGAGAGGGCTTAGAAACTTAGTACACTCCATTCCCCATACCTGGGCCTATGCATCCCTTCTACTGGCAGTTCTGAGAAAGCAGTAAATGTAAGTGAGCAAAGCACTTTCTGAGTTCTGTGAGCTCTTCTATCAAACTGCTGACAAGGAGGAGGGTGTTATGGGAACTCCTGATTTTTAGCCCATCAGTCAGAAGAAACCTGGGACTTTCAGCTGGTTTCTCACAGGGAGGCAGTTTTGTGGGACAGAGCTTTAATATGCAGAGTCTGCAATAATGGCGGGCAGTTTCAGGATTGAACTGTAGGACATGCAGGTGGTGTCTGGTGATGTGGAGAATTTGTTCCTGTTGGAAGTGTTGGGAATGAGAGCACTGGGGGTTTGCTGAGCGGGAAGGAGTACCTAAATGATCCTTCCCTTCCTCGGCTGTTTTGGGTTCAGGGTGAACTGACTAAGCAGCAGACCCCTTTCACCGGGAAGGGACCAACACCTTAGCCCAGACATCTGACTCTTCCTTTAATTCCTTTCCTCCCCCCACCAAGCCCCGATCTCTTTACCACTCTCCTTTCCTTTCTTCCTTCTACAAATATCTGTGGAGAATTTATCGTGTTCCAGACCTTGGGAGCTGAACAGGCCCTGGCAGTCCCTACTCATCTAGTGTCTAGGGTCTGCTAGGGAGAGAAAGAAAACAAACGAGATAACAGGAGATAAGCACAGTCAGCGGTGTCATGGAAACAAAAGCAGAGCCCTGAGTAAAGAGCAGTGACCAGGACAGGACGAGGCCTTCTTCTCCCGAAGCGTTTCGCGGTTTCTGGGAGTGCCGCGTGTCTGCTGTCTGCTTTGCTAACGCATTAGTCAGTGCATGCATGGCTGGTACAGGTTTACAGACAGACACACCTGAGCGTGCGCGCACAGAAGAGGTCTTGGAGCACACTGAGAACAGGGCAAGGATGCGGCAAGACTGGAGCCTGTGCGGGGGGTCTTTTCAAGTAAGTTACCTGGGCAAGGTGTGCAACTATTACACTGAAGCTGCCATTGCCAAATAATTTAAAAATTCTTTGTGTCAGCCTGTGATGAAGAACCATCTACTACTTTCTTTTGATTAATCCCAATCCCAGCAAAATATATCTCGAAAGATCAATTTGCATTTTGACAGGAATTGAAAATGTGTTGGGGCTGTGTTAGCTTCCCGTTAATATCACAGTTACCTGCAAGGATGGATTGTAAGTGGGACAGGATTATTGTTTGGCTGGACCCACTGCTGTGGGCCTGGGGCAGAGCGAAACTGCTTACCTCGTGGTGACCAGGAAGTGAAAGAGGAAGAGGAAGGAGAAGAGGAAGAAGAAGGGACTGGCATCCCCAAGTCCTCTTCAAAAGCGTGTCTAAGAGCCTGAAGACTTCCCCTGGGCCCCATCTCTTTAAGTTTCCACCACCTCCCAATAACCCCCACAGCTGGGGACAAAGCCATTAACACATAGGCCTTTAGGGGACATTTCAGGTCCCAGTGACAGAAGTGGCCAATTCTGAATAACATCATTCAGGTTTACAAGGTAGGAGGCAAACATCAGAGTGTTTTTAAGGAAAGAGGAGAGGAAATGGTGGTGGTTAGAATGGGTGTTTCTATTTTGAAGACAAGGGTGTCTATTTTAAGAAGCAACACTTGTTTTAATAAATTCAGTGTGTTTGCTATAAATCCATTTTATTGCTGTGAAGGAAGATATCTTAACTTTTTGGCTAGCTAGACCTCAGAGAACAGAGCAGGAACGAGTTGCCTGGAGATTGCCTGTTTATTATTTTTAGTCATTTTTGCCTTGTAACTAGCAAAGTCCATGAAAGGAATTCTGCCCTCTTTTTGTTGGTTGTGGCCTTAGATAGAGAATTCTTTAAATTCCTTCCTACTCACCATCCCAACTCTTTCCAGACCAAGCTGCCAATCTTAAGAGCACAGTGAAAACTGCAAGAAATTTACATCTTATTTGCAGATTCTAATTGTTTTAAGGGATTTCTACATTGGATCATTTTAAAGCACCATATAATGGGCAGGGCAGAAATTGTTATAACATTTAACATTATTAAAATGGATCTCTCTATATATATTTATAAGTTGCGACAATTTCAAATGTATAGCTTCTATAGATGAATGCTTTTCAAATAAAGCCTTGGAACGTGGGGAAAGATCATATCTTATTTTAAAACTCAGGATGTTTTCTCGTATCACTATTTATCTAAAAAAGTCTCAGTTTTATATGTTTGTGTTTCAGTGTTTATGAAATCATGCAGCTATTTCTAAATGGTTCAGTATTTATTTTGGACACTAATCGAGATTTTGTTCACTGCTTAGTTTTTGTTGGTCAGCTGTTCCTCCATTGTTAGCTAAGTAAGTATGACCCTTTCAGGAGAGGTGTGAGACGACAACTCAGTAGTTGGTGTTTCTGCTGTCTGTCATCTGAGAGATGATTTTTAGGACCTATTAAAGGAGCTAAAAGTTGCTCCTGATGTATACTTTCCTGAAATTATCATCTTCCTTAAATCAAAGAAAACCTTTCTTTTGTACTTAAAACCTCTCCTTTAAATGCCAGAAGGTATAGTTTTAAAAAGGTCAAAGATTTATATGACCTGAACAGAAACCAGAGTAGACGGTATAGTTTAAGATTCTATGTTTTGTATTTTCAAAAACCTTTCACCTATTACTTCTACCAGGTCCTGTGAGTAAGGAGAAGATATAAATTCCTTCAGTTTTGAGATTGGGAAATAGCGAGGCTAAATTTACCAAGTGTCATGTGGAGAATTAATATTTATGTAGAGACTGGGTAATCTGTGCAGAACAGGAATTTATTGGCTCGTGGTTCTGGAGGCTGGGGAGTCCCAGAGTCAGGGGCCACCCCCGGAGGGGCCTTTTCCCTGACTCCATTGTGCAGACAGCATCACGTGGTGAGAGGGAGCAGGAAACAGCCCAGTTCACCGTATGAACAAACCCACTCTTACAGTAACAAATCTGTTTCCCTGAGGGACCCTCATCCGTATATCAGGGTGGAGCCCTTGACCTATTCAGCTCTTAAAAGTCTCATCTTCCGACGCTCTTGTGCTGGAGATTAAGTTCCCAGCACATAAACTTTACATTCAAACAAACGGTGGTAAAACAACAATCTCCCCTCACTCCATTTGCCTCCCCACTGTGCTTCTGCACGTTGACACAAGAGGGCAAGTGGCCAACCAGCTAGCATTCTAATATTTGAGAAAAATAATAGTTTGTACCCCTCTTCTGTCCTGTGTCCACATTAAAACAACTCTCACTCTTAGATCTTATGATCTCCCTTTTGTTTTCAGGGTTTTTTTGAGGGGGGAATTCAATTCAGGACCTTGCACTTGCCAGGCAGGTGCTGCACCGCTGAGCTATATTCCTGGCCCTCCTTGTCCCTGTTCAGCTGGGTGTGGTGGCAGCATCTGTCTGTAACCCCAGCACTCAGGAGGCTGAGACAAGAGACTTGCAGTGAGTGGGAGGTCAGCCTCAGCTCCATAGTAAGTTCAAGGCCAGCTTGAACTACATAGTGAGGCTCTCCCTCAAAAAAACCCCCAAAAAACAAATAGATTTTAAAAAATAAAAATTGTATACACTTAAGGTGTACAATATGGTTTTCACTGCAAGTGAAATTGTTATTATATTCGGTGGAATTAACACATTCATCATCTCGCAGTTACTTTTTCTTTATGATAGAGCACCTAAAATCTATACCCCTAGCAATTACCTTGAATACACCAGTGTAAAATAAAAATGTGTAAAGAGCACTTTGTTCAAAAGGAGGGTGAAAGTGCCGCTCAAGTTGCCGAGATATAAAGCAGCGTTTTTGAAAAAAATACCTGTTTCTTTGTAAAGGATAGCAAAGGTTACCAGCGACACATGGGCAACAACACAGATCTAGCAACTGCAAAAGGAGACTATGTTTGGCGTCATTCGATTTCCATTTTTAAGCCTGTAGGTACTTGCTTTGAAATACCTACAGCAGTTTTCAAAACTAGAATCTAAACTCTTTCAAGAGTTCTTATAATTCCCTGACATCATCTCTTTCCAAGCCCACATGTACACATTTTTACTTTGCCAGAATTTACGGATGAAGTTTACTACCCAAGTGCTGACAGTTTAGCGCCAGCATTCCAACCGGAGGGACTTGACGTTTCCGCAGACAGGGCGAGGACAGGCTCTGGGAAGACAGCTGGCTTCCCCCTGTGGGTCCTAGTACAGAGCCTCCCACCCCTCCTGTTATTGTCACCACATCTGTTGCTGTTGCTACTTCTATTGTCACTGTAGCTACTACCAATCTAGTCCAGGTCCCAGCCCAGCTATTGCCACTGTCCGTGTGGCCACTTGTGTCGCTAGACTGCTGTGCGTGCCTGCTGCCAGCCGCGAAGGATCTGAGCTGTTGCTGCATTAGCTGCTTCCAGACAAATGCTCTGAATGCACAGCTATCCGGTGTTCCCTCTGCATGCACATGTGCCATCACCCTATCCCTTCTTCCCATCAAAGATAAACACAAATACTATTAACACAGAGAGGAGCGGGTCGGGGATATAGCTCAGTGACATAAGCGCTTGCCTGGTAGCTCCAGGTCCTGAGTTCGATTCTTGATACAAAAAAACCCGGAAAAAAAATCAGAGAAGAGCATTAAACCAAGTGTTACCCCCAGCAAGCGTAAATTATGTGCCACAGTCTGCCCTCATCGTGATGGTTTCTCCAGCCTCAAAATCAAAGGTTACTCAGCAAAGTTAGAACTACCCCATCTTCTCTGCTCCGCCCAGCTGTGTGAAGCTACTCAGTATCACCGCTATCCGCTCCCTTTCGAATCCCTGTCCCACTCTGGGATCTGCGTGTCCTTGTGCATCCACCCACACTGATTGCTCAGAGGGGCCGCGTCCCTTTATAGCTGGTCTTGGTGCTGACTTTCCTCCCTGGCCCATTTCATTAACTCTCATTTGTTCTCTGCTCTTATTTGTCCCACATTTTCGATGCTTTTGGTAATTTTACAAATGAACTACTTGCACGCACAGCTTTCTCTGAGGCCCTGCTTTCCAAGAACACAAATTCTAACAGTACAGTGCTTTGAGATGTAGTTTTTCAATTTTTTATTAGTACATGTTTGCAGTGCATCATGTTTCCGTTCCTTTGGGGGGTCGGTGTCTGTATACAGCATATCGCACTTCCTTTGCACTCCCTTCCCCTCCTCTGCCTCCTCCTTCCCTCCATCTCCCGGTTCCCTTTCCTTTTGCAAAAGATCTGTCTCCCTATTTTCTATTATCTGCTTTTCATTTTGCACTTTATTTCTATTTTGGGCTTCTCATGTAAGAGAAACCATGTGCTGTTTAAGCTGTGTTCCCTACTTATCTCACTTAACAGGCTAACCTCAAGGTATAGCCATTCTCCTAGATGCAATTTTAATTTGGAGCTAATTTGACTCACAAGACAATTAACTAACTTACTAACCTGTCTGATATCCTATTTTCAGATACTAACATTCAGTCATTCAATAAATACTCATTCAGCAATTATTTTGTTATCTTTCTAGAAGAGGAACACAGAATACGAAGGTCCCTGCTTTTGTAGTGCTCTCATGATAAGTGACGCCAGTTTACATAAAACAAGGGAGAGGGTAGAAATGGGAGGTTTTTCTATTTTTTTTACAGTTTCAAATAAAGTGTCAGGAATGGGCTTGCTGAACCAAGACTGAAGGATGAAGGAGCCATGTAGTAACCTGAGAGAAGAGTGCTCTAATCAGAAGCGAGAACAAGTGCTGGGGTTGTGAGCCCACTGCGTGGCTGGCTGTGCTCTAGAAACACTGCAGAGGCCGCTGTGGCTAGAAGGCGGTGGTCAAGGGTAGAACTATAGCTGAGATGGACAAGCGAGGTCACTGTAAAGGAAGCACTGATAGATTTTACCTATGGAAGGTTTCTGGGTACCACAAATCCACTTTCCAACTTCTTCCCTGTGGCCTTGAAAACAGTTTCAAGCAGCCTTCCCTGAAGTTTTCCTTTGGTAAGATGTTCACATGTTACTCCTGACATCGGTGTGATACTCTGTGATTTCTGTTTTTGAAACATTATATTGATGTGTTCATATTCAGCCAGAAATATAAATTACTACATAGCGAGGCTTCATTCTAAAATGAACTTTCGTTTACTGGTGGAAATACTTCACATCAATCACTGCCTCCGTTCTCTGAGCTCTAGTTTATGATGTTGTACACATACTTATTCTCCTCGTTTGAAATGCAGTTTCCACTCATCTGAATTTACATTTTGATGTTTTTTTCCTTTGTTTTGCAATCAAATGCCATTTTCTTGTTAGCCAAGTATGTAAAGCAAATCTAAACTGAACTGTTTTAACTAGGAGGTATGACATGAATATAACATGAAACTGTATACGGACTCAATTGTTCTCTGCTGTAATGAAGTCAGGATGGCATAAATTAGTTTTCTGGATCTTTAGTCAATAGTGTTTTTGTTCAGAATTTTGAAGATCCCTTGAAATAGTCACCGATTCATTCAAAGACAGCATCTTTCCCAGAACTTGAAATGAGTGCTGACAATGAGCAGAAAAGAATATTCAGGTCCCAGAAGGTAGCGTTTAATCTGAGTTTTGTTTTTTTCCAGCCACCATGCCTTAACTTTTTGTTCTTCTTATGCTTCTGGTCATTTATTCTCTCTTTGGAGTCTGTTCCTCTCCAAGCCACCCACCATGCAGAGTTTCCCAATGCAGCTGGGCGGGCCCTGGGGTCTAGAGTGCAGGCTGGACAAACTGTTCCAGTTCTACTTGTTCTTCTCCAAAAGCTTAGTCTAAATGCTAACGGCTCATTACCCAGAGAGCAGAGAACTTTCCCACAAGAGCAACATGTTCTTCTCGCTTGGCCAGATTAATGAACTGTGAAATCTGCAGTGCAAAATGCTTGAAAAAGGGTGTAGAAGTAATTCATGCATTTGGGTAGTTGAAAATTACTGTTAAGCACCTGCTGTCAACTCATGATAGCAAAGGTCAGGGTCTTTGCTGTTTGCTTTTTTTTTTCCACCAATAAATGGGATGCCTCACATAGCAAGCACTAAATTTATGTCTCGTGAATAGATGAGCAAAGGACACACTTTTTGTAGAATATTGTGCTATTTTTAAGTATAAAGTTCTGTTTATTAAAGTCCTACCTGCAAACAGCACAATGATTTAAAAATTGAGAATGAGAAGCTCTTGGCAAATATCTGTTTAAAAGAACAGTACCAAATTTGACCAAACTTAGAGTCACTTATGGTAAAGGTCCTATCACAGTTAGGCAGATTAGATACTACTGAGTCATTTCACACAACACACCAAATTCACTTTGTTATACATTTGGAAAGTAATTAATCTTGGTGAGCTCATAGGAGTCTTACTTAAAATAAAACATTTGACTTCAGTTGAGTTGAACTACACAACTTTTATGTTTTAGAGAAGCCACTCTCCATTGTTTCCTAAATGTACTTTGATTTTAGCTACTGTGATCTCAAAGGTGTTAACCCTCTCGCTCTAGCAGCGATATGTGACTCAAGCTCCACCAATCAAAGCATCGAAGTTACTGAGTAAAAGATGGGCCTATGAGCCAATCAGAGGCAATAAAACACACCCATGCAGCTACCAGAAACATTAGGAAGCAGTCTTTCCCCAATAACGCACAGAGTGGTTATAAAGATAACTGATTTTGGTTGTGTTACAAACAAGAGAAGATTCTGTTTGAGAAGAGTGGGACCAACATGAATGAGCATATACTTGTGAGACGGAAAGAAATAGGTTTGAACTTGGGGTAGGTAATGATCATTTTATGTGCAAAGCCATGTACATTGCTGGACTTGTCTTTAACATGAAGCAATAAACCTAATATTTGGTTGAACCATGTTGAGTTTTTGATCCTTTGTGACCAGAAGTGTTAAAACTAACACATACGATTAGAAGAAAAAGTCTGTGTATGCATCTCTTTTTCAATTCCTAATGCAGATTTGTGCTGTCTTTTGTTTGTCCCTTGATCAAACTTGCCAAAACTGTTTGTCTTTCTGCTTTACAAAAATTATCAGCCTTTGGTTCTTGTGATCCTCTAGTGCTTTTCTGTTTTCTATTTCAGTAATTTCTATTATTATCTTTAATATTCCCTTCTTGTACTTCCTTTGGTTATAGTTATTCATAAGTATAGCTACAGGAAGTGCATACTGTTTTACTTCCTGTGTTGAAATAATTTTTATTTGTCTTTTTAAAACTATGTGTTTAAGAGTATAAAGATCTTTCTAAATCCTCCTTCAGTTGCATCCCATAGGTTTTGGTGTGTAAACATTTTTAGGTTGTTTGGTTTTAAACATTTTCTAACTTCCATTTTGATTTATTCCCTGATTCACGGATTTCTTACAATTACATTTTAAACTTTCCAAATGTGGGTCTTTGAGGAAGTTATTTGTTTGTTAATGTGTTGTGTTTTAATGAATGGTGACTAGTAATGTGGTGACTTTGATGTTGATTTGATTTTTGGTAATGTTGAAGTTTGCTTTATGACTCCGTATAAGGTCAGGTATTATAAATATTTCATGTATTTGAAAATTGTTGTGCTTAGGATTCAGATGCAGCCTGTCTCTGTATTTCTGGGTCCTGCATCCATGGATTCAGCCAACTATGAATAGAAAATATTTTTTTAAAATTGTATGTATAATGAACAGTTTTTTTCTTCTTACTCCTTCATCATACAGAACAGCTATTTACATAGCATTTATATTGTATTAGGTGTTTTCAGTAATTTAGAGAAGGCTTAAAGTATATGAGATTTGTATAACTTATATGCAAACACTATCCCATTTTCTACGAGGGACTTAAGCATCCTCGGATTTTGGTTCCTTTAGGAGTTCCTGGAACCAATATCCCACAGATGCTGAGGGATGACTGCATGTGTTTGCACAAAATCAAGCCCCATCATTATTTTGTAATCCACACTATTTATTTTGTGTTATCTCTAAGCTACTGAGAAAGAATGTTAAAGTAACTCTTTGTGGTTGTAAATTTGTAGATTTCTTATAATTTTGCAAATATTTTAAATATATTTTAGCTATATAGTTAGGTAATCACATACTCAAAAAGGTAATACTGTTAAATAGTTTCTTTGTCATTCAGTAATGTTTTTATCTTAAAATCACATCCATATATTAATATAGCTACAACCAGCTTTCTCCTGATTATTATATATTATTAAATCTTTTGTAATCTTGTTTCTCTGAGTTTTTCTATCATTATGTGCAAACTTTTTTGTTCAAAATATATATTTTGGTCCTGGGGGAAGATGGCGACCAGGTGAGCAGCAAGGGAGCGAGCCTCCTTGATAAACACCACCAGCTCGAGACAGACTTGGCGAGCGTGAATGCCGGGACCTCGGCTGGGAAGTTTAAACTGGGCGTATTTCTCTGAGATGCCGGGGGAGATGTGGTAGGGCGGACCAGGCTGCCGGGGCGAGACGTGGGAAAGTC
>PVLD010013908.1:43812-54316 GCA_004027595.1 Dinomys branickii | reverse complement strand
GTTGGAGTTGTTTAATTTCGGATGCAATCGTTTCATATCTTGAAGTTATGAGGCTTCCTGATTCCCTTGTTTCTTCCTCTTCAAAACTTGTTCTGGGTGGGGTTGAGTTTTGAGACTGCGTTTTGCTCCTCTGTTTTCCCATTTTTGGGTATCAGATTCAAAATGTGGAGCTATAAATTCCAAAGGCAGTTCAGCAGGTCGAGGTCAGCTTCAAAGGCTGCTCCAATGATTCCTTCTCTTTGGGAGAATGTCCCTTAAGCTTTCTGCTGAGAGTTCCGCTTAAAAGGCTGTACAGATATTGGTTAGATACTCCCTACCTAGTGACCTGAGTGAGGTGTGTAAGACTGCTCCCCCACCCTCCCAGGGTTCCCTGCAGGTATAGGGATGGATCTCCTCCCCCACTCGGTGATCTGGTCACGAGCGCCGATATCTCACCAGTTATTGGAGTCCCTGCAGGCATGAAGGTTCCAAGGTGCCAGTCTATCCTTTGGGGCTTTCTGCGCGGCCCGCCTGATGCGCACGAAACGTGAGACCACTGGGCGTTGCCGCCGCCAGAGAGCCGATCTCTGTCGGGAGTCGCCGGAGAGCTGCGCCTGCTCGGGAGGCGGGAGGGATCGAGCTGTCTGTGTTCTCAGGGCGTTAGGACCCAAGCAAATCTTCCTCCTCGCTCTCGGCGTTTGGGGCCCTCCGCCCGGCCCGCCCGACACGCGCAAAACGTGGGATTGCCGGGCGTCTCTGCTGCTATCAAGCCGATCTCTGTCGGGAGTCGCCGGGGGGCTGCACCGGCTCGGGAGGCGGGAGGGACCGAGCTGGCTGTGCTCCCAGGCCGCTTGGACCGAGCCAAGCTTCTTCCCCGCGCGGATCGTCCCTGGCTCCCAGCGTCTGGGGCTTTCCCACGTCTCGCCCCGGCAGCCTGGTCCGCCCTACCACATCTCCCCCAGCATCTCAGAGAAATACGCCCAGTTTAAACTTCCCAGCCGAGTTCCCGGCATTCACGCTCGCCAAGTCTGTCTCGAGCTGGTGGTGTTTATTAAGGAGGTTCGCTCCCTTGCTGCTCACCTGGTCGCCATGTTCCCCGGAGCCCGAATTATGATTATTTCAATGCTTAACATATTTAATCTTGAGGAAAAAAATTGGAAAATAATGCCTAGAGTGATGGAGGATCCTCTAGAAATATCTTGAATTTATATAAGAAAGTAGAGTCAGGGTTTAGAGCCTCAGAAGTGCCTCAGAGCAAAGCAGTCAAATAAAGAAGGGACTAGGACGAGGCAGAGAGTCAGTAATTTGTGAGATCTAATGCAAAGAAGATCTTGCATAGGGCAAAACATGGAATGCATATAGGAGAATTGATTGCATGCAGAGGCGAGGGCACTTCGAGAGAGAGAGAACACCAAGATGGTGGTAAGCAGCAGGGAAAGAGCCTCTCTGAGAATTGACATCCAGATATCAGAATATAGCAATGTGAAGAAGACAGGAAGGAGGGAAGTGGGTCCCCGGGAATCAGGAAGCATCTGAAGTGTAAATTGAAGCCCACAGAGACAGTGAGGAGAGAAACCTCAATGAAGAAGGAGGGCAGTACTTCCTCCATGAGATGGGACTCACCGCATGAGAGGAGCGGTTCAAATGTGAGGGCACATGGTGATTGCTGGTGACCCCAGAGGCCTCTGCAGAGAGATGCAGCAGTGAAGCAGAGCAGTGCATGTGAAGGACTGCACTAGCTGGAGGTGAGTGCTGAGGGCTCAGTTGTTCAACATGAGAAAGTAAGTGGCTAGGAGCCATTTTGAGAGGGGCTGGCTGAGCTTAGAACTCAGAGAGGCTGATGGCTCCATCTAGCAGCGCCCAGCTGGGCTCGGGCCTGTGGAAGGTGCATTGACTATTTCAGGCCACATGAGTCTGGCCTGGGTCAGAAATACTGGCTTGATGAGATTATCCACTATTCCACCAAGAAGCTACTGCTGGATTGCTGAGATAAATTGATGTGGACTGGGACTCTGTCTCTGTATATTGTCTACTAGTAACAGCAGAGATAAACATGGAAGTGGACTTATTTATTTCCGTTTCTCACTGTCTTGTTTGTTTTTTGTTGTGATGGTGGTTTTGTTTTTGTTTTTTTCTCATTCATTGTTTGATCTTGTTTTTATATGAGTGTGAACATGATTTTTAGCCTCTTTGTGGTTGTGGTTCTGTTCTATTCTTTTTATCTCTTCCTTCTCTCTTTCCCTCCAGTCTTCTGCACCAGTTCCACCCAGTTAGCACGATCCCTCCAGCCTTACTTCAAATCTCTTCCTCTTCTTCCACTGTTCTATTTTCAGCCTAATTCATTTTAAATTTTAAACCCTGAGGGCAAAATTGACATATTAAGGACTTGTATACTGCATATAATTTTCTGATTTGTTTTAGACTTTATTAAATAACCACAAATATAGGACATGTGGTTAAAATTAATAGATAGCTCAGTTTATTATTTTCTAGGTTTTGTTATGACAATTATTCTAAACAGCTGATCTTCTTGGTATTCCAAGACTGAAATTGACTAAGGGTCACAGAAAATACTGTGGCACAGTGTCAAAGAACCAGAGCCAGGCCAGACAGGCAGCAACTTCTCATCTCCCCCAAAATTGAAGAGGTAGGATCTTGCAGCAGTCTCTCAAAACCCCAAAATCGGTTCTAAGTGGAAGATACCTCAGAGAGTCATTTCTTAAGGATTTTGAATACTAGCAATAAAGCAACTCACCATAGGCATTTTACAAGCATCACTCCAGGAATTAAAGTACAAAAAGAAAAGAAAAGGGGAAGACATTTAAACAAGATGCAACCCTAGACATCCAGTTGACCAAAGACAAACCCAGAGGGCAGTGAGGTGGGCCAATCTGAAATCGACCCACCTTGCATTTCTGAAGTGGTTACAACAAAGCAACCGAATGAGGCTCTAGAAACAATCAAATCAGAAATAATTTCTCAGAGAACGGCAGAGATGGTGTCCACAGTGAAAGCCATGCTTAGTGACCATAGAGCAGTCACAGACAAAAATAGAGGAGCTTAAGAAAACTGAGGAAGCCATGAATACTCAGCATAGGAGAGAAATGGAAACCATAGGCAGATTCAAGCAGATATCCAGGAGATTAAAAATTCCATTGAAAATATCACCAGCAGATTGAGCGAAAGTGAAGACAGGATCTCAGATACAGAATGTAGAAGACAGGCTTGTGGTTAGTGATGATGAAAAGAAAGATTTCTTAAAAATGGCAAGGGACCATGAGAAATCAATCCAGCAGCTGCTAGATGAGGCAAAGAAGAATAACTTAAGGTGGATTAGAGTCATTGAAAAAGCAGGAGGTAACACACATGATATAAAAAAATCACAGATAACATGACAGAAAACTTCTCTGGTAGGAAAAAGAGTTTGACATACAGTTAAGTGAGGCATATGGAACTCCAATTTTCCACAGTCAAAGACATTTGTAGCCAGGCATATCATAGTCAAAATTGCAGAATTTTAACACAAGCACTGAATCTTAAAATCTGTAAGAGAAAAGAAACAAATCACCTGTGAAGGAAAGCCCACCAGAATCACAGCTGACTTCCCAGCACAAACTCTCAAATCAAAGGAGAATTTAGAGTGAAGTAGTGCAAACTGTAAAGAAAAACAACCTTCAACCAGTTTGATGTACCCTGAAAGACTGTCTTTCAACACTGGTGGAGAAATAAGACAGAGAACATCCAAGGAAATTTATGACCATGAAACCAGCACTCCAAAATATCTTAAAGGACATTCTTGAAAAAGATAACAAGGATTACAACTCCATGAACCCCAACAGAAGGAATTCACTAGGTAAGGCAAACAATTAAAGAGATGGAGGGCAAAAGAAGGGGAGCCAACAATATGAAAATAATACGACAAGGATAAGTCAATACATATTAGTTATAACCATCAATGTTAATGGTCTCAATTCACCAGGCAAAAGACACAGATTTGCAGAATGGATCAAGAAGCAAGATCCAACAACGTGCTGCATGCAAGAAACACATTTAATTCCAAAAGAAATTTATAGACTGAAAGTCAAAGGATGGAAAACAATACTCCACATGACAGAAACCTAGAAAAAGGGAGGAGTAGCTATTCTATTTGCAGACAAAGTGAATTTCAAGCCAAGACTGATTAAGAGAGATAAAGAAAGTCACTACCTCCTTTCAAAAGGTACAATCAAAGAGGACGAGATAACAATCATAAATATATATGCAACAAATACCAGTGTACCCAACTATATAAAACAAATATTAATGGTCATGAAAAATCAAATAAGCACTAATACAATTGTATTCAAGAATCTCAATATTCCACTGTTACAAAAAGATAGATGAACTAGACAAAAAATCAACAGTGAAATAATAGAACCAAGCCAAACTAATAAGATGGAAAATGCAGAAGAAATGAACAGGTTTCTAGATACATATGAATTACCGAAGCTCAATCGAGAAGATATAGAAATCCTAAATAAACCAATATCAATCAGTAAAATTGAA
Organism: Dinomys branickii; assembly: GCA_004027595.1. Classification (NCBI taxonomy): domain Eukaryota; kingdom Metazoa; phylum Chordata; class Mammalia; order Rodentia; family Dinomyidae; genus Dinomys; species Dinomys branickii. The sequence continues at coordinate 49,792 of PVLD010013908.1, read as the reverse complement.
GATGCAACTAAAAACTCACCAACAAAGAAAAGCCAATACCTGATGAATTCACAGCTGAATTCTACAAGAAATTTAGAGAAGATCTGACATCTTTACTTCTCAAATTCTTTAATAAAATTGAAAGGGAAGCAATACTTTCAAATTCATTCCTGGAAGCAGGCATTATCCTTATACTAAAACCAGAGAAGGAGCCAATTACGAAAGAATATTACAGGCCAGTCTTCCTAATGAACATAGATGCAAAAATCTTCAATAAGATAATGGCAAACAGAATGCAGCAAATCATCATGAAGATTTTATACCATGACCAAGTAGGACTCATTCCAGGGAGGCAGGTATGATTCAACATGTGAAAATCAATAAATATAATAAACCATATTGACAGAGCCAACTACAAAAATTATGTGATCATCTCAATATATGTCAACAGATGCAGAAAAAACCTTGGAGAAAGTCCAGCACCCATTCTCCAGAAAATTGGAATAGATTGTCTTTATCTTAATCTGATAAAAGCCCACTCCACAGAAAATTGGAATAGGTTGTCTTTATCTCAATCTGATAAGAGCCATCTATGATAAACCAACAACCAACATCATACCAAGTGGACAAAAATGGAGAGCTTCCACTTTAATTTTAAGAACAAGACAAGGATGTTCCTTGTCTGTATTCTTATTCAACATAGTCCTAGAAACTTTGGCCAGAGAAATCTGACAAGAGAGAGAAATAAAAAGAATAAGGATAGGAAAGGAAGAATTTAAATTATGATTACATGCAGATGGCATGATATTCTGCATAGAAGACCCCCAAACTCCACTAAAATCTGCTAGATTTAATAAACAAATTTAGTAACATAGCTGGATACAATGTCAACAGTCAAAAATCAATAGCCTTCCTATACATGAATAACAAATTCCTTGAGAGAAATTAAGGAAAGAACACCTTTCATAATAACACCCCCCCCCAAATACCTAGGAATCAATCCAACAAAGGGTGTAAAAACCTCTATATTGAAAGCAACAGCACTTTTCAAAAGGAGTTGGAAAGGGTATGAGAAAATAGATATCCCTGGCTCTTTGGTAGGAAGAACCAATATAGTGAAAATGGTTATTCTTCCAAAGTATTATACAGATTTAATGCAATTCTGATAAAAATTCTAGTATCAAATTCCACAGAATTAGTGAAAACAATCCTAAAATTCATTTGGAACCAGAAGAGACCTAGAATAGCAAAGGCAATTCTGGGCAACAAAGGCAAGGCAGGGGCATCACAATCCATGACTTGAAATGATATTATGAAGCTCCTGTGATAAAAACAGCATGGTACTGGCAAAACAAAGACCTAAAGATCAGTGGAACAGATTAGAAGATGCAGAAACAGCTCCAGACATACTTATCTACCTCATCTTTGACAATGATGTCAAATACATTCACTGGAAGAAAGAAAGCGTCTTTGATAAATGGTGCTGGAAAAACTGGCTCCAGAAGAATTAAAAACATCATATGACAGCAATATGTGTGCACCCATGTTTATAGCAGCACATTTTGTAATAGCTAGATTTTGGAAACAACCCAAATGTCCATCATCTGAGGAATGGATAAAAAAGATGTCATCTTTTTATGTAATAGAGTACTGCTCAGCCATAAGAAGAATAAACTGGATACTTTTATAGTTAAACAGATGCAACTCAAGACTATACTTATAAGTGAAATGAAACCAATGCATATGTGTAAACATCATACTATCTCCCTAGTGTGAGAAGCTGAAAGAGTAAATATGATTCAAAATGTATAATAGATGTTATAAAATATGAAGAAAGTTCAAAAGGAAAGAGAAACAGATGGGGCAATGTAGAAAACGAAGAGAAAAGCATATATATATATATATATATATATATATATATATATGTACTATATATAGTTTAGACACTTATACTACTAATTTCTCTTAGTTCATTGAAAAGAAATGTGTGTGATAATATTGTTTCAACAATTAAATGCTGATACCTTGTACTCTGAGTAACTAATTAAAAAAACCAATATGCAACGAATTAACCACTTTTACCCTCCTATTATCTTGTTTTGAAATGTTGTTTCATTTTTTTCTCTTCAAAATAAAAACAGAAGAGAGGGCACTTGGGTGGTGGCTGGGGAATCAAGGAAATCCAGCAACAAGGCTGGAAGGTACTAGTCATTTGCCTGTGTGCTCTCAGATACATTCTCCGCCTTTCTGTAGCTCTTTGTAGTACAGAGTGGGGTATGCAGAGCACCCCGCTATTTTCTTTTTTTTTTAACTTTTTTTTTTTGCGGTACTGGGGATTGAACTCAGGACCCTGAGCTTGCTAGGCAAGCGCTTATTCCACTGAGCTATACCCCCAGCCCTCACCCTGCTATTTTCTGAAAGCAGTTGAGATTGATGCCAGGGTGCAGCAGCCAGAGCACTGTTGATCAGCAGCTTTGCCATCATTGTTGTCTTCTAGATGCCTCAGGAGACCCGCTGGAGCTTCATGACATGCTACAAACATCTGGTGTGGAGGAGACATTGTCACAAGCACCCTCGTGACAGGGAAGACTCTCAAATCCCAGGTCCACTAAGACAGGTTACACAAATTACTTTTCTTGGCCTCTGTTTCCTTATCCATAAAATGCAAGAAATATGCTGCCTATCTAATAGAGCATTTAAACAATATACGTTAAACAAAACAAAACGAAACAGCTCGGTGGGACAGCAGCGGGCTCATGGCCCTGGGTTCCATCCTCAACAGTCTCCTCCTCCCAAAAAGGTATGTAAAGTGTTTGGGACATATTAGGTGTTTAATAATAGCCATTATTATTGTTATCTTCTATTTAAAAAATTGAAGGTAAGTGTCAGCTGATAAATTAGTGTCTGGTTACAAAGGTAATTTCTATGAGAAGGCAACTTTTCATGGAATAATTTCAGTATTCTTATTTCTAATAATGCCACCAAAAATAGTATTATTCTAAAATATTAGAATACATGAAGGCACATGAACTTGACTACATTAGAAGAACTTAGTTTCCATAAATAGTACTTCATTTAATTAGAAAAATGTTCAATATGTTATGTATTCATTTTAACAACTAGATATGAGATTAGTTTAAAATGTACCTCTACCTCAACAATCTTTTATTTCAAATTATTTTTATCATTATGCTTAATATTGTTTATTTCAACATTGTTTCTTTTACAGAAAAAAAATCAAAGCAGCTTAGAAGTACTATCTTATTTTAGTGATTCTCATGCCATATCTGGTACATATAAAAATGATGCCTTAAGCCAGATGTTGTGGTGCATGCCTATAACCCCAGAACTCTGGAGTCTGAGGCAGAAGGATTGCCGTGAGTTCAAAGTCAGCCTGGACTACATAGTGAGTCCAGGCCAGCCTAAACTACAGAGCAAGACTATGTCTCAAAAAAAGAAGATGGTTTATTTCCATAGGTACAGGATTAAAATACTTTCTATCAAAATTGGTATAAAAAGTGTGCATACAGATAGATACCAATTTTAAAATCAATACATTTGCAAATATGATGTATTTATATGCACATACTTTTTGCATTGTATAGCTTAAAATATATGCATATGTATATGTATGTATTTAACCATATAGCGTGTTCTATCTGAACTCCAGAACTGTGAGGTTTTGTTTTAGTAAGATGGAAAAGAACATCAAGATATATAAATGGCAGTTGTCTTCTTCCTTCTGCAACTTCTTTTTACTTCTCCAAACTCTCCTGAGGAGGTGCAGTGTTTCATCCTTCAGGAGTCTGATGCACAGAATTCACCAAGCATGTAGTACCAAAACGAATGCTTCTCCTTTCAGTCCCCCTTCCTTTTTATTGTTTCCATCCCACAGGTTCCTTTGGCCTTAGTTCATGTGCTCTTTTTCCTTCGTGTAGAAGCATTTAGGTGGTTTTGGATAGTCTTGTTGTTTCAAGTTATGTTGTTGACACAATTGAGATTTAATAAGAGAAGCCCTGCTTTGGCTCAAGGCTTGAATTAGGTGCCATAGCCCATATTAGCTACAGATTCCTGTTTTAGAAACCTTTCTGATTCAGCTAACAAGACTGTGGTGGTTTAATTTTCCATGAGTCATGACCTGATGCATTAGCTCTCTCAGGTGCCTGGAGTAGAAAGAGTTGAGCAGGTTTAATTCTGTACCAGATAATTTTATGTGCTGACTGGACAGGGTTAAGGGAATTTGGGACACTCTATTCATGAGTGTGTCTTGAGGGTGTTTCTGGAAGACCTTAGCATTTGAGTTGGTAGCTTCAGTAAAGAAGATCATTTTCAATTTAGGTGGGCAACACTTGGTCTCTTGAAGGACTGAATAGAACAGAAATATAGAGCAAGACCAGGCTTTGTTATCTGCTTGAGCTGAGCTGTCTTCTTTTGCACTTAGATGCTGGCCCTCGTGTGTTTGGATTCAACCTGAACTTGAAGTTACAGTGTTGGCTCCTGTTTCTCAAGTCTGTAAGGTTGCAAAATACCACTGTCTTTCCTGAGCTCCTAGCTTGCAGATACAGACTATGGGACTTCACAGCCTCCATAATCATGTGATACAACTTCTTTTTTTATTTTATTTTATTTTAAAAGTACAAAAACAAAAAGATATTAACAAACATACACAAAGTAGCATAAGAATAGTACAATCAAATCTGAGTTACAGATAAAGTGACATGGAATCAACAATGGTCGTTGCATTACATATCAATAACTTCTAAGAGTATATTCAGGAAAACAGATATAGACATGCTAAATTGATCAGACAATGAATCATCAACTATTCCTTACAATAAAGTGATCTAAGTCCGTAGTACAACTTCTTTTTAAAGTGTGAAAGCAAAAAGAACTACATCATCAACAACAGAAAAAGAAAGAAAAAATAAATAAAAAAAACAAAAAGCATTAACAAAGAGACAAAAAGTAGCTCAATAACCGTATAATCAGAATTGAATTATAGACAAAGCAACAGAAAACCAACAATAGTTGTTGCATTGCGTATTGATATCTTCAAAATGTATGGTCCGGAGAACACATGTAGACATACAAGATTGATCAAACAACCCATCATCAACTATTCCATACCATTAAGTGACATAAGACAATAGTAGAACCATGTTAGCCATCCTGCACACATGTATACACATACATACATTCACACATACATTTTTGCCTCTTTCTTTTCTCCTTTCTCACGTCCCATCTGTTCTTTACTTTTGAACAGATTTCCTTCATGTCTCTTAGTTTATGTTCCCACTCTCAGGTTCTTACACCAGTGACACAATACGTTGCCTGCACATGTACCTCTGATTTATTTCACTTATGAGTATGGTGTCCAATTGTGACCATTTGCCTACAAAAGCCCCAAATCTGTCCCCCTTTATAGTTGAATAGTATTCCATTACATAAAAATGCCACAGTTTTTTAATCCAGTCTTTTGTGGATGGACATTTGTGTTGCTTCCACAATTTAGCTATTACAAATTGCGCTGCTGTAAACATGGGTGCACATATATCAGAGTGATATGATGCTTTCAGATCTTCTGAGAAAATACCCAGAAGGGAAATAGCTGGTTTGAATGGAACCTCTAGACCTAGTTTGCTGAGGAATCTCCAAACTGCTCTCCACAGTGGTTGCACCAGTCTGCATTCCCACCAGCAGTGTAATAGAGGCCCTATTTCTCCACAGCCTCGACAGCATTTGTTATTGGATGATTTTTTTCATACTGGCCATTCTTACTGGGGTGAGATGAAATCTCAGTGTTGTTTTTATTTGCATTTCTCGAATGACTAAGAATGTGGAACATTTTCTCATATATTTATTTGCCATTTGTATTTCTTTGTCTGAGAAGTGTGTATTCATCTCAGATGCCCATTTCTGGATTGGGTCTTTGAATTTGGACAGGTACATGTTTTTTAATTCTTTGTATGTTCTAGATAGAAGACCTTTGTCTGAGGGA
>PVLD010013908.1:0-43712 GCA_004027595.1 Dinomys branickii | reverse complement strand
GTTATTGATTCTTTGGAGTGTTTCCCTTGCAGGTCATTTTTGTTCATGAACTCTCTGCCTACTCCTATGTCTTCAAGATTTTTACCTACTTTCTCTTCCAATAGATCTAGAGCTTCTGTTTTAATGTTGAGATCTGTGATCCATTTTGACCTGAGTTTGGTGCATGGTGATAGACTGGGGTCTATTTTCAGTTTTCTGCAAGAGGCAAGCCAGTTTTCCCAGCACCATTTATTAAACAGGTCATCCTTTTTCCAGTGAGCTTGGTTCGCCCCTTTGTCAAATATTAGCTAGCTGAGTGTGTTTTTCGTTGTGGTTGCATCTTCCAGTCTGTTCCATTGATCCTCAGGTCTGTTTTTTAGCCAGTACCGGGTTGATTTTATTACAGTAGCTTTTTAGTATAATTTCAGGTCAGGGATTGTGATTCCACCTGACTTGTCCTTATTGCCCAGGATTGCTTTTGCTATTCTGAGTCTCTTCTGGTTCCAGATGAATTTAAGGCATATTTTCTCTAGATCTGTGAGGTATGCTAATGCTAGTTTAATGGGAATTGCATTGAATCTGTACAACAGTTTGGTAGTTTGGCCATTTTCACAATGTTGGTTCATGCTAACCATGAGCAGGGTATGTTTTTCCATTTATTGAAATCCTCTTCGATCTCTTTTTTCAAAGTACTATGGTTTTCACTGAATAAAATTTTCACATTCTTTGTTAGATTGATTCCCTAAATATTTCAATTTCTTGGATGCTATTGTAAAAGGTGTGGTTTCCTCAATTTCTCTCTCAGTCTGTTTGTTGTTCGTGTATAGGAATGCTATTGATTTTTGGGTGTTGACTTTGTATCCAGCTACACTGCTGAATTTGTCAATTAATTCCAGGAGTTTTCTTGTGGAGTTTTTGGGGTCCTCCATGTATAGAATCATGTCATCTGCAAATAGTGATAATTTAACTTCTTCCTTTCCTACCCTTATTCCTTTTATTTCTCTCTCTTGTCTAATTGCTCTGGCTAATGCTTCCAGAACTATGTTGAATAGGAGTGGTGGCAATGGACATCCTTGTCTTGTTCCTGACTTTAAAGTGAAAGTTTTCAGTTTTTGTCCATTTAGTATGATGTTGGCTGTTGGTTTGTCATAGATGGCTTTGATCAGATTGAGGTAGAGGCCATGTCTTCCTATTTTTTCTAAGGTGTTTAACATGAACCATGTTGGACTTTATCGAAAGCCTTTTCTGCATCTATTGAGATGATCATGTGGTGTTTGTCTTTGGCTGTATTGATATGATGTATTACATTAATTGATTTGCGAATATTGAACCATCCCTACATTCTTGGAATAAATCCTACCTGGTCGTGGTGTATAATTTTCCTATGATTCGCTGTATTCTATTTGCTAGTATTTTGTTGCATATCTTTGCATCTATGTTCATTAGAGAGATTGGCCTATAGTTCTCTTTCTTGGTTGGGTCCTTCTGTGGTTTTGGTATCAGTATGATATTTGCCTCCTGAAATGTGTTAGGGAGAGTTGCTTCCTTTTCCATTTCATTGAAGAGTTTGAGGGGTGTTGGCATTAGATCTTCTCTGAATGTTTTGTAGAATTCTCCTGTGAATCCATCAGGGCCTAGGCTTTTCTTAGTTGGTAAGTTTTTTATGACATCTTCAATCTCGTTAATTGATATTGGATTGTTCAGGATTTTTGAGTCTTCCTGATTCAATTTTGGTAACTTGTACCTTTCTAGGAATCTGTCCATTTCTTCTGAATTTTCTATCCTATGGGAGTAAATATTTTCAAAGTAGGTATTAATGATCTCTTGGATTTCTGTGGGATCTGTGGTGATTTCATCCTTTCCATTCCTTATTGCATGAATTTGAGTTCTTTCCCTTCTTTTTTTGATAAGGTTGGTAGGGTTTATCAATTTTATTTATTCTTTCGAAGAACCAACTCTTTGATTCACTGATTTTTTGTAGAGTTTTCTTCATCTCAATTGCATTAATTTCTGCCCTGAGTTTTATAATCTCCTCCCTGCTTTGGGCTTTTGGTTTGGCTTGTTGCTCTTTTTCTAAGAGTTTGAGGTGTAGCATTAGGCTATTTATTTGCTGTCTTTCTGTTTTCTTTATATATGAGTTCATTGCTATAAATTTCCCTCTGAGGACTGCTTTCATTGCATCCCACAGATTCCGGTAGGTTGTACTTGCATTTTCATTTATTTGTAGGTATTTTAAAATTTCTTCTGTAACTTCTTGTATGACCCATTGGTTGTTCAGTAGGTTGTTGTCTAATTTCCAAGTGTTGATGCGGTTTTTGGTGTTCTCTTTGTCATTAATTTCCAGTTTCATTGCACTGCGGTCAGATAATATGCATGGGATAACTTCAAGTCTTTTGCATTTAGGTAGATATGTTCTATGGGCTAGAATGTGGTCAATTTTATAGAAAGACCCATGTGCAGCTGAGAAAAATGTGTATTCTGATGTTGTGGGGTAGAACACTCTGTATACATCTACTAAGTCCATTTGTTCACACTTTTGGTTTAGGTCTGTTATTTCTTTGCTGAGTTTCTGTCCAGTTGACCTGTCTCTTTGCTTCAGAGGGGTGTTTAGGTCCCCCATTAAAATAGTGTTGTCAGTTAGTTGATTTTTCATGTCTGTTAAAACTTGACTTGTAAAGTTTAGTGCTCCATTGTTTGGTGCATAAATGTTTAGGTTTGTTACCTCTTTCTCTTGCAGCTTTCCCCTAACTAGTATGTAATGACCTTCTTTATCTCTTTTGATTGTTTTTGGTTTGAAGTTTACATTGTTTGCAAACATAATAGCTACCCCTGCTTTTTTCTGGGGACCTGTTGCATGGAGAATTGTTTTCCATCCTTTAACTTTCAGCCTGTGGATTTCCTTTTGAATAAAATATGTTTCCTGTATAGAGCATATCGTTGGATTGTGTTCCTTAATCCACTCTGCCAATCTTTTCCTTTTGACTGGTGAATTGAGGCCATTTACATTAATGGTTATAATGGTTATATGTTGGCTTATTCTAGTCATGTTATTTACTTGTTGTTTTCCTTCTTTTGCTATCTGTTTACTTGCTTGTTCTGTTTGAGGGTTTCTTTATATGGTTGTTCTTGAGATTGTGGTCATTTTTTTCTCTGTCTAGAATATCTTTTAGTGCTTCTTGCAATGCTGGTTTGGTACTCTTGAAATTCTCCAGTTGTTGTTTGTCGTGGAAATATTTCATTTCTCCATTGAGTTTGAAGGATAGTTTTGCAGGATACATCAGTCTGGGTTGGAAGTTGTTTTGTCTCAGAATCTGTAATACCTCACTCCAAGTTCTTCTTAATTTCATCGTTTCTGTTGAGAAGTCTGCTGTGATTCTGATGGTCTTTTCTTTATAGGTGATCTGTTTCTTTTCTCTAGAACCTTTTAATATTGTGTTCTTTTGCTGGATGTCTGCGATCTTGACTATTATATATCTGTGTGTGTTGTTTTTTCGCTTATGGCTCGTTGGGGTCCTATATGCCTTGATTTCCTGTACTTCAGTATCTTTTACCTTGTTTGGGAAATTTTCTGCTATTATTTCAGCAAATATTCTGTTTATATCATTTGTGTTGTCTCCTGCTGTTTCATTGACTCCTATCACTCGAATATTATTACGTTTTGCCTCATCTTGCAGCTGTTGGATTGATTTTTCTTGGGTCTTTGGTGATATTATGAGATCCTTCCTTTCAGGCTCATAAGCTGCCATTCTGTCTTCAAGGTCTGAAATTCTATCTTCGGTTTCATTTAAGCAGTTTTGCAAGCTTTCAGCGGAAGTTTTCAGTTCCTGGCAATCTCTTTGGACCTGTATCATTCGTGGTAATTCATTCCTAAATTGCTCTTGTAACGTTTCCATTTGTGTCCTACTTTCTTCTATTCTTTTATATATTTGTTCTCTATGTGTACGGAACATTTCTTCCATTATAGATTTCAGTTCATTTTTTGTCTGAGAGATTATTGCCGGTATGTGGCTTATTCCTGCTTTAAGCTCTTCCTTGGCCTGATGGAGTTGTTTCTTTATTTCACATACAATCGTTTCAGAACTTGCAGGTATGTGGCTTCCTAGTTCCCCTGTATCCTCGCATCCAGGACTTGTTCTGTGTGGGGTTGAGTTCTGAGACTGCGTTTTGTTCTTCTGTGTTCCCATTTTTGGGTATCAGATTCAAAATATTGAGCTATAAGTTACTCAGGCAGTTCACCAGGCAAAGGTCTGTTGCAAAGCCTGCTCCAGTGAATCCTTCTCCTTGGGAGAATGTCCCTTAAGCTTTCTGCTGAGGGTTCTGCTCCATAGGCTGCTCATATGCTGTTTTGTGTGCCGAGCTACTCCCTACCCAGAGACCTGGCTGGGCCGCATAAACAGCTCACCGCTGTAGGGACCCTGCAGGCAGGGGGCCGCTCAGGTGTTCCTCCCTGGGTAGAGCTCCTCCCCCACTCAAAAATCTGGTCGGGGTGCCCACCCAGCTCTCCCATCTCGGGGTCCTTGCAGTCAGTATGGCCGCTCGGATGTCCCTCACTGGGTGGAGCTTTTCCCTGACTCAGAAATCTCCTGGGGTGCCCAAACAACTCACCGGTCCCTGGGATCGTGCAGGTAGGAGTGCTGCTCAGGTGTATCTCCCTGGGTCGAGTCTCTCCCTGACTCAGTGATCCAGCTGCGGTACGCAATCGGCTCACCCATTCCAGAATCTGTGCAGGCAGGAGAGCTCCAAAGTGCCAATATCTCGTGCCCTGCCCGTGATCCGCCGCTCCCCGGTGCTTCTCCGCCTCCTCGGTGCTCTCTCAGGAGCTGCCGACCACAACCGCTGCAGTGCCTGCACTCAGACCGAGGAGTGATACAACTTCTTATGATAAATCTTTCTCTAAATGTCTTTATCCTAACACAAGCTCTGATCAGGAAAACTTCTTTTATATGCAATCTTTCTTTTCTCAACTTAAAGAAATAGATGTTTGGGCATTGTAATAACATAATCCTTCTAGCCAACTTTTAGATCTATTATTTTTACACATTTGTCAATGTGAATTTTTTAATAGCAAAGACTTACAGAATTCATAACATATGATTTTTACTAATGCATATTTAATAAAACTTTAACTCTCTTAAGCAACGTCAAATCACAGCTTTTGCTTATAAAGCAAAAGGGAATGATGCTATGATGTATTAAGCCTACTTTGCAAATATGTGCCAAGATAGCTGAGCACACATCTTTTTGCTAAAAGCAATTGAATTTGGGGATTTAAAGGTAGCTTTTCAATTCAATTGTTGTGTAATTAAATGCATTAATAGTTTTTAAACACTACATAATTTACATTTGAGATGAATTTAATATGAAATTTTATTTGTGATTCTGTACAATTTAAGTTGCCAAAAAGAAATGATCAAGCTAGCCTGCAAACTATTTTATTTAAATATTTAAAAAACAAAGTATTTTTAGTATTATCCAAATACAAATAAAAGTAGAAAGGGAAAAAACATGGCTCATTTTATATATCCATTTGATCCTTCAGTTTTCTGCTTAACTCCTGGGGCTTTGCTGACGTCTCTGAGGTAGGGCTCTTCTTTTATTCTACATGACGAGCTTCTACTCATTACTTTTATAGCACTTTATAAAAATTGCAGTTATATGTTTATTGATTTATTGCTTTGCTTTTTAATAACTTTCTGCCTTCTGCATTTGGAGGTGAAATAGGCATGGTTTGCTAATTAATCCAATTAACTGGTCTCCAATGTGGATGAGATAAAATAGACATAAACATAAGAAAGAGCCTTTGATATCAAAGGAAAGAAGAGATCAGGACTCTGGGGACAACTGAGATACTTGGCATTTATAGATGTGCTGGTGCACCTTGTTTGGAATTCTGTATTGCTTCTATTTTTTGGGTGTTGTTTTGTTTATGAATGTTTGTTTGTTAATGTGTTTTCATTCTTTTATCTTTAAAATAAAAAATGTAGATATATAGATTATTGGAAAGAAGGATTCCATAGTATACAAGCTTATTCTTTAGTTTTGATTTTTAAAAGGCAATTGGGAATAGAACAAATTTTGATACTAAAGCTTCTTTTCTCCTTTTGCTTCTTTCTCTGAACTCCCAAACCAGATTTTTAAGCTGAAAACAGATTACTTGTACATAAAGACTATGATATAAAATATTTCACCTTTAGGCATAAGTAAAGACAGGTATAAGAAGGCATGAGTAGACATTGCTGGCATGCCTTTCCCAAATTGCTCACTGTAACTGTTAATCCGGAGAATATCAATTTTATTGTGTTAGGAAACAACAGATTAGTAAAGACATGCCCCTGTGTGTGTATCGGTGGGACATGGGGGTTTGATCTTTGGTACTACATATGATTTTAAACCTATTTCTCTCTGGTGCTGTTTCCCTGCTCTGCATCCAGGCTGCCATGAACTAAGCAGCTTTACACTACCTTGCCCTTCCAGCATGAGGTTTTTTCCTTGGAGTTTGTCAACCATGTAATGAATCTCCTGAAACTCAGAGATAAATTAAACGTGTCCTGCTTTGAGTTGTGGGTGTTGGGTCTTGTGTTTCAGCCATGGGAAAGTTGAATAACAGAAAATTTGGTAGTGGAGAAGTGGGGTCATTGCTTGATCATGTGGTTTAGAAGCCTTTGGAACTGATTTGCTGAAGGAGTTTGGAAAGGTTTGGAGATGCTGGTTAGAGAGAATACGGAAAGCAGAGCCTCATGGGTGATTATGGGCAGAGCTGAAAATACCAGAATAGTAACAGGAATGCGGCCAGTAAGAGTGAGTTTCAGATAGTTTAAATTGGAAGCAAGAAGTTTATTGGTATTTAGCCTCGAAACCATGTATATTACACTCTGGCAGGAAATTTATCTACACTTTGCTCATGTCATTACATGAGACTTTGCAGGAGCCTGAGACTAAGGTGGTAGACTAATCTGTTGGAGGAAATTTCAAGACAGTCCAACGTTCAGTATATGGCCTGAGTCCTGCTGGATGCTTTTAGCCAGATTTGAAATGAGAATTTTTGCAAAAGGCAGATCTGAAAAATTTGAGAACTTAAATTTTGGCCCAGTTGGAACTATGTGCAAAGTTGGGGCTAAAGGAGGCATGGCTGTTAGAGATATTAACACCATTATAAAGAAACCAAGCTACTTTTTATGGGGTCAAGGAGGATGCCTTGAGGGCATCTCAGGAATCATCAAGACCCCACCTACAACACACTCAAGGTTGCAAAAGTGTCAGCCTTTCATTGAAGATGAAAGTCTCTGAGATACTTGCTTGAGAAAGGTCTCCTAGAGAATTGGTTCTTCTGGATTTATTTCATTGTGCTCAGCCATCCAGGCACTTAGAGACAGATGCATCCATGGTCCAAGGGAGCCTGGCTAATGCCTCATCTGGTAACTGACATGGGTGTCATCCATGTGGTGATGGTTTTACTCGCATACAAAGTGCAAGAATAATGGGGTTGGGGAGAATTCTGAGATTTCAAAGGAAAGCCTGGGAAGCCATGCAAAAATTCTCTGAGAGGGCAATGTGTAAAACTATAAAAATGAAGGCAAAAGTGTAGTGGAAATCCCAAGAATTTGGAGATGTGAAGAATATGGAATTTCTACCAAGGAAGCATGCTGCTCAAGTATAGAACCAGCCCAACAAATAGGCCATCTGCGATGCAACCAGCAAACCCAAAGAGATGGTGCTGCCAAGCATTCTAGAGCTCACATTTTATGAACATTTACCTGGGACGCTGGATCTGGAGCTAAAGGATTTAATATTTGCTTTACTGAGTTTTTGATTTGCTTTGGTCCGCTTATTTTCTATGTCCCTATAGTTTCTTTTCAAAATGGAAATGTTTACCTTGTGTCATTGTACCTTGGGATTAGATAATTTCTTGTTTGACTTTTGTGGAGGTACATAGCTAAGAGTTTGCCTTGAGTCTTAGAAGAGACTTGGACGTGGACTTCTGAAAATTGCTGAAACTATTGAGATTTAGAGGAAGGGATTATATTGCATTTCCAATTGTAGTGGGATAGTTGTATTATATTAGGTGGAATGATAAACTTGCTCTTGTCAACTTCATTGCACTAAGAAACACTCAACAGATTAGTAAAGCACTCTTATTGGTGTGTGTTGAGTGGGTCATGGGGGCCTGAGCTTGGGTACTGTACACGGTCTTCTACCTGTTCTTCTCTGGCATTGTTCCCCCATTCTGTTTCCCAGTTGCCATAAACTAAACAACTTTGTTCTGCAAGATGTTCCACCATGAGATTTCTGCCTTGGATCCTGCTATGTACTGAATTTCATGAGCTAAACTTAACCTTTGCTTTTAAACTGTAGGTATTAGGTGTCAAGGGCCATTCCATATATTTTTTGTGAAAAATCATTTTATAATAAATTGTAATGAGGGCTTGTCCAAGGCCTAGTATTTTGCCATGCAAGCTGGCTGTCGTATGAGGAAACAACTCTGCATTCCTCTGGTCACAGTGGAGGCCTCAGTGGTCCCGTGATGTGGTGATGCTCGAGGCCAAGATTACATCAGCAGAGGACATTCTGGTTCCTTGAGAATTGCGTAGTAACAAAAAATAGTTTCACCTAGGGGAAAGGGCAAATTTCTTATTAACCTGTCATCTCTCCCCACTGTCTTCATCAACATAATATCCTCATTAGCTTAAAATCACCATCAGCTTCTGAGTCATTAGCCACACGTAAGTTGATTAATACTCTCCCATTTATTTTAACAAATTCCAAGCCAAAGAAGGACTTGGGTTTTGAACTGTGCAAAATTTCTGGAGTCACCCCAACTTATATCACTATGTTCTCATATGGGCCCTGAGCTGGAATAATCTCAGAGTTGTTGATTTCAGAGACTCAGCATAAATATTGGGAGTTGGTGGAATTTTAATAATGGCAAGTCATTATGTAGCATAGATGTCATATTGTTGGACTGTGAAGGAGAACAATCTCTTTTTTTTTTTTTTTTTTTTTTTTTGGTACCAGGAATTGAACTCATGACCTCAGGCTTGCCAGGCAAGCACTTATGCCGCTGAGCTATATCCAAGCAGAATGATCTCAAACAATTTTACAAACGAAAGGATAAGAGAGAAACTTGAAAGGCCTGTGCTGGGAACATTGTCTATGGAGTCAGGTTTATTCAGAGATAATGATACATTTGTAAAGAGCCAGATTTAGGTCTTGCATGAGAAAAATTAAAGATGACAGAAAAAAGATAATTGGGAAACATAGGAAAAGAGAGACTTTTTATAAGTAAAATTGTGATCTTAGAAGCAGTTGCAATAATCATAGATGAAATGGACAACAAAATATATACATATGTAGATGCTCTTAAAGGTGGAACTACAATTGTCCTTTGGCATTCACGGAGGGTTTGTTCCAGGATTCTCTACCCATACCCTATAGATAGCAAAATCCATGGACGCTTAAATCCCTTATATAAAATGGTGCAATATTTGTTTATAAACTATGTGCATCCTCCTGTGTACTTTATAACATTTCTAGGTTACTTATAATACCTAATGTAGTGTAAGCAATTGCTATACTGTATTGTTTAGGGAATAATGACTGCAAAAACACTATTTTTTTCAATGGAGATATGGTTTCCCCCTGAATGATTTGGGGAACCAACCTTGGGTTTAGTTGATCTGCAGAAGCATAACTCAAATATAAAGGTTTGATTATAGGCATGAAGGTTTTTTGTTTCTTTATCTGTTAGTACCAACTGGAGCTTATAGAGATTTAACTAGGCAAGATGCATGAATTTAGAGAATGAACCAGGTTTCCCCTGAAGGAGCGCAGAACACAAGAAACCATTGAAAGCAGCAGGCAAGGCATTAATAATGACAAAAGCTGGAAAATTTTCTCTTAGGATAACTAGGACGGCCATAGAGTTTATGTAAGATTTAAAAAAATGTGATACTGCAAGGCTGGGAAAGTTAGCATAGAATCCTTTAGTCATTAATAAGGGATTTTTAAGGTTATGTGGTTAGTACAGGTGGGAAAGCAGATTTATCTCATGCCACAGGGGAAAATGTTTGGGAAATTTATGATGCTAGACTTGGAAAAAGAGACAATGAGATCTTTCAAGTAGAAGCCAGAAAGCATTCCAGTACCTTGAGTTCAGATGTCAATTAGGGATGGGACAGATGGATGGCTTACTACTATGTGGGAATTATCTTTTTCAGGAAGGAGAGAGATGGGAAGGATTTGTGTTTGGCAGATGTGGAGCCCCTTCATTTTATTTTACTTTCAATAAAAAATTACAAAAGGCCGAGCCTGGAGATAGACACAGGAAAAAACCTTTTGGATTCAAAAGCAAAGATTACAGAGAAGGAAGGAAGATGCTCCAGTTCAGCAAACTATGGTAATTTACACAAAACACAAAAAAAGTCAACAGCTGGTTTTAAAAAATATATAAAATTGCAGTTTTTTCTCAAAGTGTAGATGGCATCCAGGTGTGTGTCCCTGAAATGACTAAGAAAAAGGGACACTAGAAGACAGTGGTGGTACCAGGTGAGCGAACAATGACCATGAAAAGACTGTGAAGTATTCAGGGTGTGAAGACTTCCAAGTGGCAAGATGGTTTCCTGTACTTTCCAGGGTCATAGGAGCCCAGGCTGTCCAAGCAAAGATAGTCATATTCTTGGTTCAGAAATATGTTAGATATTGTGATAGTTATTTGTAACTGCCATATAAGATGACCAAAAAACTGGGTGGATCAAGCAACAGAAAGTTATTTTTTTTCGCAGTTCTGGAGGCCAGAACTTAGCTTAGTAATATATACCAGGACATTTTTTCCCCAAGTAAAGTAATGACCATAGGTTCCAGGCGTTAGGAAATGGACAGGTGTTTGGGGGGCCCAAAACTTAACTCACCACAGGCACAAAACTATGCTTTTTGAATATGTGTGGCAGGGTTTTTCTTCTTGTTTTTGCTTTCTCTAGTGTTGTGAGGACATCTGATTCAAGGCTGACTTCCTGAAGTAAAATCATCTATCTTCTACTTTGTTGGTTTCTATTTCTTTATCTTTGGTGCTCATAAATCAGGCCAGCTTTGGATTCACTAAACTTGGTCACTTTGGATTTGGAAAAGAGCATAGGAAGGTTTTGCCTGAAGAAAAATCTCCGTATGTATTTGAGTATCTTATGAGAAGAAGCACTGACTATATTTCCAAGGATATCTGTGCAGTGAAATGTTTGGATGCTGGAGATAATATCTTTCTCTGGAGCAGAGGGAAGGATTATTTGCTTAACAGTATAGTAAAGATGGCTTCCTTGGGGGCAAAGTTTGTACAGGTTTGCTTGCAGCCATTGTAAAAGTTTGGGGGACTTGAATCCTGAGTTTCCTCAGCTGTAACACAGCTCACTGATGCAGCAGCTCTGTATTGCCTCAGGAGCCTGACAGGACCATGAAATTCAAGCTGTTTGCTATGCCATGAAATAAAGATTCTTTTGCAATAAGAGTCTTGTATTTTCCACAGCAGTCATGAACAGTAGCAGATTAACACATTATTTTGTAGATAGGATAAAATCTTGAACTGTTCAGTTTTTGACAGAATTCCTTAGGCTTTCTGGCTTAAGTCAACTTCCTTAACTTAATTTTTGTTGGAGACTCTGGGCACTAAGTGTGTATTCAATTACTAAAATAGTCAACTCTGATTCCCATTTCGTTATCAAGACTATGCATCTGTTTCCCTTTAGAACTCCAGGGTAAGATGCAGCTGGTGGTA
This sequence comes from Dinomys branickii, assembly GCA_004027595.1. Lineage (NCBI taxonomy): Eukaryota > Metazoa > Chordata > Mammalia > Rodentia > Dinomyidae > Dinomys > Dinomys branickii. The sequence continues at coordinate 31,975 of PVLD010013908.1, read as the reverse complement.
GGTTTTGGACAGTGACATCTGCATAGCAGTGTGATCAAAGGTGGGAGATTGAGCAGAAAATTTATTGTTGAAAGTTTCATGCTGAACAGGGAGTCTGTGCAACGTAAATAAAAGTGTGCAGCTGTGAAGACATATGTACAAGTAGACTTATTGCAATATGGTTATAATAGTGGAAATCTGGAAACAAGCTGAATGTCCACCAAGAGGGTTGAATAAAATATAGTACACCCATGCTATGGAATATTATGCAGCTATTAAAAAGAAAGAAGTACATCTGTATGGTTGGTTTTAGAAGTTATTTTCAACACTTAATTAATAAAAAAGAAAAGTAATAGTATGATACACATGGCCTGTTCTTTTAAAAAGCACAAGTAAATGCTTTGTACAACAAAATAAGAGTTGTGGGAAGCGGCACACTGCACCAGTATTCCGGGACAGTTGTGTCCTCCTCTCTGGACCTTGTGCCTGATTTCCCCTGTGCATGAAACCACTTCCCTTGAAGTTTGAATGTCAGAGTTTTCCTGGCTCAAAGGGAAAGAAATAGGGTAGTAACTTGAGGGGCATACAGTTCAGGAAAGTTAATTTCTTTTTTGATGATGGAAGGGTAGGTATATTAATGGGAAGGTAGTGACTGGAAGCAAAGGAAGATGAAACATGAGGGTATAGTGACAAGAAAGCACTGAGTTTCTACTCCAGGGGAGCCCCCTTCCAGCTGGGGAGACAGAAAGTAAATACTCTACCGAGTAAATAACACACTCATAGTTAATTATAAGGGTTGTGAAGTGCCAGTAAAGCAGGATGAGGTGTGGCTGGAGCTTGGTGCACGGGTATCTGAAGAGGGTGGTTAAGGAAGGCTCTCTTGAGGAGCGGACTTGCGAGTAGAGGCCTGGTACCTGATGTACAAACCGAGGACAGTAGCTCCAGCAGAGGGTGGAGCAGGTGTAAGGCTCAGAGAACATGACAGTGGCGAGATAGTCATGGCAGAGTGTGCAGCAGCAGACAGGGGCCATGCTGGAAGGTGACGTAGGCTGGCACGGAGCTCCTTCCCTGGGGAAGGAGCAAGGTCAAGAGGAAAGTAGTGCTTTTCAATGGGCTGTGGTCAGCACAGCTTGCTCATTCTATGGGACTCTTTCGTTAACAGGTAGTAACATTCTAGAAATGGGTTGAAAGATCTCTAGTTTCTGCAGTATATTCTCTCCATCTGGTGACAAAGAGTCTTTGTTTGGCTGAACATTAGAAAGGATTCTGAATCTTCTCCTGGACCAAATATTTCCACCTTTGTAAAATCTAGTTTTAGCAAGAACCCTCCTAGTTCAGTTGGGTACTCTCCCTTCTACCCTTGGTAACTAATCAGGTTTCTCCTTCCTCTCCCCACAATCTCTGAGCTGATGGCTGATGATCCTGGCTTCTTTTCCACGAGAATCTGGGGAGGTTGTTTTAACCATAATCCTCTTTCTGACATGTTGTCATAATAACTTTCCATCCATTTGATATAGGGGAAGGAACCTTCCAACCTGAAAGATACCTGAGATGAGTTCATGTTTTCTAAAATTGAAGAATGAAATTTAGGGACAACAGGGGTTAAGAGCAGAATATATTTATTGAGGGAAGGAAAGCTTCTGTCTGAGAGAGGGACAGAAGTGGATCCAAGTGGGTTGCCAAGGACCCTAACTTTTCTAGGGATTTTATAGAGCAAAACCATGAGGTGAGGTGCATCCAAGGTGGGGAAAAATGGGAACTCACAAGGTGGGCATAAGGTGGGACAAAACTATGGTCAGCCAATAAGATTACAAGTATAATTGTGTGGGTAAAATTGATCAAATTGGGATCAAATTGGGAAGTGAGTCATGTAGCAAGCAGACATGAATACAGAATGGGGGCTTTTCCTGGAAGGGGCTGGGTTAGTGGTTCTTCCTGGGTTTTTCAAGGTGATTGATATTTAGAATATCAATCCCTGATGTCCATCCCTAGGGAGGTACATTTAAATCTTTTGTCTTGGGGCTGGGGATATAGCTCAGTGGAATAGGTGCCTGCCTAGCAAGCACAGGGTCCTGAGTTCGATCCCCGGTACCGCCAAAAAAAAAAAATCTTTTGTCTTGACATCTGGCCAACAGCGGAAGTGCCTGTCTCTTCTGCAGTTGTATCTTGTCTTCCACACTGGCTCCTTTGAAGGTCTAGCCCTGTCTAGCTGCCTATAATATTTCTATCTACGTCAGCTGTCTACAACACATTGACCCTTCTACTGTTCTTTAGGTATGAATTCCCACTTGTCCATGCTGTACTTGGAGTTTGTTCTCCCTGAGAGCAAGACCTTGTTACAGCCATCTCATACCAGAAAGGTCTGGGATGAAGTCTGCCTTCCTGTGCTTTAACATGTATCATTGAATTTATTTTTCTTTGTGGTCAAAGTAAACTTTCTGCCTGGGCAGCTTTGCTTTCTTTTGTTCTGTGTGTCTTGAAGACAAACTGGATAAATAATATTGTGTCAGTTTTATTTTGGTCATTTTGCTGTGAATGTCTATTTTCTTCTAGTGTAATTGATATGAAAGATGTATAGTACTGTAATTTAAATGCAAATATCTCTTTGAGTCCCAATATATTTCCCAAAGTTTGAAAGTAGAAATTGGTTCCAAAACAAAGCCAAAAGTGTGTTTAGGATTAATGTGCACAGGTGGAGCTCATATAACTGTATCAGTATCATTATTTTGAATCGCATTAAAGATGGATTAATATTCCAGGGAGTTTGATATGAATTTCTACTAAAGTTCTATAAGGTTCCCTGCTGAAACAGAGCAGATGTTTTGTATATCTTTCCAACAGAAAATATAGAACTTCAGAACAATTCTATCTTAGTTTCATGTTTCTATATCAGCATACCACAGGCTGAGTAAAACTTCTCTCGAAGTTTACTTGGCTCATTGTTCTAGGGGCTGGAAAGTCCAAGTGTGAGGGGCCTTCTTGCTGCATCACTGCATCACTATGTAACATAACATGGTTAAAGGCATCACATGGCAAGAGAAAGCAAGGGTGACACTGAAGTGGATCCCTTTTCCTCCTCTGATTGAAGCCACGAGTCCCATTATGATGGCTCCATCCTCATAACCTCGTCTAATCCTAGTTACTCCCAGTGGCCTCACCTCCTAGCACCATCAATATATAAGTGTGGATATTAAATTTCTAACACACAAGCTTTCATGGATATGTTCACTCTATAGCTCATTCTGAATTTAAAAGGACTTTGAACAAATGCGATGGAGAGACAGAATTTAGACACACAAACTTTTATACAAGAGAATTCTTTTTTATTTTAGAAAGAATAAAAAATTTAAAACATTAGAAATGATACAGAATTTCAAAAAACAAGATGGAAGGAATTCAACAATGGTGGTTATATTGCATATTGTTGTCTTCAAAGCAGTTGTTCAGATTACCAGATATAAGCATGTAAAATTGGTCAAAAAATTAAGCATTAACTGCTCCTTTCAATAAGCCCATAGAAATTAGCAGTATTTCTTTCTTTTCTAAGAGAATTTTTATTCATAATAATTGCAGAAATGTTTGTATATAAGCAAATGCTTGTTGCATTTAAAAATAGAATAAACTAGACCACCTTTGAGCACAGAAAAATGCAGAATCAGAATGCTGAAGGAAGAAAAATCTAGACAGGAGTGGAGCAGAAACATTTCCCTCAACTGTTTGACTAATAGTTGTGCAAATTTCTGATATATGTGTGCTTGTGCTAAAGTTAACTGTTTAGCACACTACTATATTACATTGTTTGAGAGTGCATGATTAGACATTTGCACATTGTCTTTATGTATAACGTGTCAAATTAGCTCGCCATTTTAGATTTGGTAAAGAACCAGGTAAATTTCTGTTCAGTTGATCAGAGTAGGCATATATGTCTAGGTTAATTAGCTGAAAGCAAGTTCATGAAGATTGATTTGTCAGAAATTTGTTAATCAAAACATATTTTACCAAGCGAATTGGCAAGGAAGGAACGTCAATGGTTGTGTAGACAATATGGTGGTTTTCACCACATTTGTTTTGCATCCAGTTCATTGTCTACATTCTCATAATTCACATAGTGTCAGCTGCCTCGTCAAATGAATGTTTTGCATCATTTAGCATTGTGCAAGTTCTTATTGAGATGCTAATCAGAGACATAACTGCCATTCCAAGTGTCTCCACAGATGCTGGCTTGGACAGCCAGGCAGAGGTGCCCAGAGGGAGCTGGAAAGTTGAGCAGAAAGAATTGTGTGGAAGAGGAAAGAGTTCTGTATTTTGTGTGGAGCAAACACAAAGGTGTAATTTTCAAAATGATATATCATGTCTTTTCCATAAATGAGAAGTAAGATGTATTTTCCTATTTTTGGAACCCTTGGAATTCATCATTTTTATTTTTCACTTCTTTTTTCACAAGTAAAGAATTATAAATCTTAATGAAGAGTAACTCAAACGCATGTGACATTATATTGTTCTCTACCACATTTTGTTTGAGGCATTGAACTATGTATTCGTATTTGTTTTTCTTGTAATTATGTGAAAGTCCTTAGTTACTGTAGATGTTACCTAAAAATAACAATTCCGGTCAGATAATAACAAGAATTTGCTGAATTTTCTGAAAATTCAAAGTATTTTTTTTTGTTTTTAAAGCTTTTTTATTTAAAAACAAAAACAAAACAAAACAAAAAAGCCCAAATCAAAATATTTCCCATTGGAAGCTATTTTTTTACCTTTTAAAAATTTTATTACACAAATATCTCCCATTTCTACGTTTCAGAGGAAAGATGTTCTTGCTCTTTCTTTTCTTTTTAATTTTAAAGACAAAAGAATGGAGACATATGAACCAGAATAAGCCATAAACAATTCAGAAAATACAAAATTATACAGAATATAGTAAGGGATGAGCACTGGATGTTGTATTACATAATGTTGTCTTCACATTAGTGAACACATAAACATTAAAGGAAATACCAAATTATAGAGAACATAGTAGGGAATTAGCACTGGATGCTGTATAATATAAAGTTATCTTCACTTCTGTTAATACAAAAACGATTGAGGAAATACAAAATTATAGAGAACATAGAAGGGAATTAGCTCTGGATGCTGTCCTACATAATGTTACCTTCACATTTGTTACTCAGTTACATAGATGATGGCCCATTTGATCGTTCAGTTTTCTCCTACCTCATCTCCATTGCCCTACCTCTCAATCAGTCATCTTCCCTGTGATAATAACTGTACTCCTGGGTTTCTCCATACCCCTGAACTCTCGCCTTGGGAAGAGATATAGCTGCCTCAGACTATACTACAACATACATGGCCGTATACAAACTGCCATGGTCGGAGGTGGAGAAGCACACATGCTCACAGCGGACCACCCGGCTCCGCCCCATCGCCGCGCTATGGGTGGGGGTGGGTCCAGTCCGTGGGGCACCCTCAGCAGGGCCCACAGTGGAGCAGCTGCGGGGCCCACAGCTGGAGCAGCCATGGGGCACATGGCCCCATCGGGGTGCCCTTGGTGACCCATTCGGCTCTGTCCCGTTGCCTCGATGCCGGAGGCCCTTTCTTCTCCTCCTCCCTCCTCCTGATCTCCAGTATTACCGTTCCCCACCCCTTGCAGCTGGGTATTGGACGAACTTACGATGCTTGGTATAAGGGCTTGAAATCTCCCCAGCTTGTTCTCACTGTGTTAGTTCAGGGTATGAACTGAGTTTAAAGATTAGTTCTAGAATAGAATTGGAGGATTTTCTCAGGTCCGCTGTGTAGAGTATGGTGTTGTTTTTCGGGCTCCCAGTCTGCTGCCCTCCATCCAACTTGCTGCCACGGGGTCATGCAAGGTTCCTATGTGCAAGCTGCAAGGAGACCCTCTTGGTGCTCACATTAATAGTTTGGGGTGAGTCCTGAAGTCCGTAGATTCGTCCCATTGTTGCCAGGAACAGGAGGTGCTTGCTCAAGCTGTGGAGTCTCAAGGTGCTCCCAGAGAGAGTTCAGGGTGGGAGCTGAGTCCTGGCAACCCAGCCCTTGCCTCCTGCCTGATGTCGGAGTGAGAAGGGCGTGGAACCACGAGATCCACCTCCATCTGCATCTCCCTCCCGTTGCGGTGCTGGAGCCCCCATCCGTTCCTCGGCCAGATCCCTGGGAACTGCTGCAGCTCACTGCCGAGGTTCCCCACTGCTCTCCACCTGTAGCTGCTCACCCAGCGGAGAGGCAGGGGGCCACCACCTCGAGGCAGGCACAGAGCCAGGCATGGTGGGCTGTGTACTAGTTGCATTGATTCTCTCCAGGCGCTGATTAGGAAGGTTGCCACAGGGTGGGGACTCTGCCCCAGTGGCTGTCGTAACTTCTCCTCCTCACACTGGGTTCGACAATTGCTCCTGACCACCATTGCCTCTTTTCCTGGCTGCACCCTCCCCTCTCCAGCCCTGGACCAGCTCTCAGAGCTCTGCTCTCCCCTGGTCAAGTCAGGAGGCTTCCGTGAGCATGGGCCTCTGAAGCTGAAGCTGTGAATGTCAGAACGAAGGTGTGGGCCAAGGGTGTGTTTGGAGCAGTGACTTCCTCCTTCTCTGTCTCCTCTCCCTCCGACTGTGCCATGGCGGATCTCCGATCCTTTCCTCCAGAAGAGGTTTTCCTTATTCTTTCCGAGGGCTTCAGTTCCCATTTCAGATCCTTCCTGGGTTCAGGATACCCACCTCTTTCCTTTCTGGCCTTCACATGTTGCTATATTCCTATATTCCTTTGTCTGAGTGGCATTCCTCTGGGAGGTTCTCTCTCCACTGCCTACCTGGTCGCCATCTTGAAGTCTCTTTTTGAAAATGCAAAGTATTATATTAGATACTTGGGCTTACATACAGGGGAATAGTTATAATTCTGAACTTCACCAAAGAAAATAACACCTTTAGAGTTGCGCAGAATATGTAAACTTGTAATAACCTGAAATTATTCCATGTCTAATGACACCTGCATAAATTGTGTCTCGATCAATGGTTAAACCAGGTAAGTAATTTACATGAAACTCACAAAGTTCTGGGAACACTCTTCCTTTTAATATTCAGAACAAAATATTCATCTGCAAGACAACAGCTGGAAGCAGACTGAAGTTTGATACCTGTGGGACAGCATGGCTGTGGTGGAAATAAAATCCTGGCAGAGCCCACAGATGACAATGATAAGTCTACCCTAGGCAGCTGATGGAAGTTACAATAGATGCTGATCTTTGAATCCCGTTTGCAGACCTCGGAGCTACCAGATAACTGTTTGAGAATGATTAAACATCTACAAATAAAGATTCTGAGTATATTAAATTTGTGCTCTGTGAAGCTGATCAATTCAAAGCCTCTAAAATCAGCTGGCAACATGACACAATGGCCACTATCACCTTTATGAGAAGAGTCACATGGTCTGTAGGTCATTTGGGCAGATCTCTGTAGACCTTGGGTAAACAGTTCCCTGTAAAAGTTACTTATTTATTTGAGTTGAGCATGTGCTATGTGTCAGGCACTGTGCTGGGTTGTGAATGTATCTGCTACTAAGAGCATCTTTTGGGGATGATTAGAAACAAAAATAAGGGAACTATCTTGTGAGGTAAGGAGTGCTGTCACAGAGACAGGGAGGCAGGGATATGAGACCATGGAGACTGGGAAGATGGCTTGGGAGACTTGGGAAATACATGAGAAAATAATATTCAAAATATAAAGTTCTAATGAATTACTTAACTCTTTCTTCTGTTGTTTTATTTGGGTGGTTTCTGGGGTCTGGTATCAGTGAATGACACTGAAGTATTGCAATATTGGTGCATAAGCCTTTTGATATACTTCAGAGTATTTCCTTAGAAACAATCCCAGAAGTAAAAGGGCTAGATTAAAAGGCAATTTTAAAATCAAGTCTCCCTATGCCCTGGTCCTGGGGACTTAACTCAGGGCCTCACAAGTGCTGGGCAAGTGCTCTGCTACTAACCTGCACCCCTGGCCTCAGGTCTCTGCACACGCTTCCGAACTGCTCTTCAAGAGGGTTCTGTGAGTCGTCGCTCCCATTCTAAAAACATAGAGGAATAATGCTTTAACAAATTCTCACTGACTTTAAATAGTATAGACTTAAACTTTGCTGGTTCAATAGGCAAAACTTTTAGTTCAATATTGTTTTAAGGTGATTCTTTACAGTTCGAATGCAGGAATATCTTAAATAAATTTATTTTAGTCTCATATCAGAAAATGGTCACACATTTTATTTCTTATTTTGTTAAAGAGGAAATGGTACAAAATTTTGAAACAAGATAGTAGGAGAATAACAATGTTTAATACTTTGTATACTGTTGTCTTCAAAGTAGTTGCTCAGATTGTAAGATCTAAGAATGAAAAATTGATCAAACAATATAAGCACAAACCTTTGTTTTCAATGATTAAGAGAAATTAGTAGAACTATCATAACTATCTTGCATATATATATATATATATATATATATATATTTGTTTATAGATTTATTTATTCATTTTTCATTCAATGGAATTTATTATTGCTCACCACTGCTTTGTCTCTTCCCTTTTATGGAGAAAAACTAAATCAAAATTTCATAACAAGATGATAGGAGAATAACAATGATTAATACATTGCATATTATTACATTTAAAATAGGAGTACAAGATGTGGGCATAAAATTTTTCTAATTAATATTAGTGCAAACCTTCCTTTTCTGTGAACTAAGAGGCATTAATCGTATAAATGTAGCTGAAGATGCCCTCCTGCTGAGCCGGTATACCTTAGTTTGTTAGTTGCTCAGATAATAGTTCTGTTTACAGTTTCTGTTACTTTTGTTTTTTAGAAATAGCTGATTATTGTGATGCATAGCTGATCACTATGATGCATACCATAAGAACCAATACCCAATTGAGAAACCTTTCTGCTTCTGTACTTCCTGTTTGCTTAACACATACATGCCCTAGAACACCAGAGATTAGAGCCTGATATTTTGGGAATGATCCTGATCAGTGCCCATCCACATGAAATAAATCTGCCTCCAAATCCTGGGTGTTATTTCAGTGTTTCTGCTTGCTGTTGCATCTGGTGCATCAGCCGGGAAGACAAACTGTGTTAACCTCTTTGGTTATTGGTAGTGGCCCTCATGGATGGAGCAAAGCCCTGTCCACGTCTCAATGGGAAGGTGTACCCTTGTGATTTCTCTAGTCCCCTCAGAGATCTGGAGGATGATTCTTGATCTCCCGCTTGAGCAGCTCACAATAGACCCCAAAGGGGTGAGGACATAGTCTATTTGTCTGTCTGTCTGTTTGTTTGCCTGATTCCAATAAAATCCCTGGAAGTACCCCAGTTAGTCTGTCTGTTAGTCCTGCTCAACTTAAGCAGAAGTGGATTCTGATCAACTCTTTAGTCAGGAGTATCCTCGAGGGAAGGGGGTTCGGATGCTTAATCTGTGAGTGCCTGTTGAATGAATGTGTGACTGAAACATCAACCCCAGCCAGAAAATCTTTATCTGGTACTCCCAGAAGATCCATCTTAATCAGAGCCATATCAACCCCCACCATATGTTCTGCAAGTTCAAGCCACAGTGCTGGCATCCATACCCCAGTGGCCAGCTCAGGCTTCAGAATCTGTCATTGGCCTTGACCTTTCCACATTTAAAGATATACAGATAGACTTAGTGCTCATCTACACCTGCTCAGACTGGCCTAATGCATTCCCTACCTGAGCTGAGAGAGCAATAAAAGTTTACAGGGTCCTGCTGTGAAATATCATCCCTTGATATGACCTACCCTTGATCACTGGCAGCAACAATGGGCCTGCATTCGTAGCAGAGATAATTAAACAAAGATTACATACAGCATACACGCCACAAGCACTAAAAGTTGAGGGAAAAAAACCATGACCCTACAGAAACAGCTTGTAACTAGCTCTATGAAAGTTTAGCTAAAAGATCAGCTGTACCAGTAGGTACTCCTGCATACATATATCACCCAGGTGCATATGAACTACTACTACAAATTTCAGAAATCCAGCTTTAGATCCACCATTCCAGAGTTCTGGAGAATGTACCTGGACTAGACAGCTTCTCTGAGGCTCACCATTCACAGGATTGCTCCACACCTCCTTACATTACTCCCCTTAATTTTCGTGCCTTTTCAGGCTGTTTACCCTAGTCCTTGCTTTTCCTTAGCTCTATAGATCATTGTTCTAAGAAAATACAAAATAAACAGCAAGGCTTTTACAAATGATAGAGATTTGGCAAACCACCAAGGCTAGATTAAACCCTTCACTCCCTTGTCAGAGTCAATTTAGGGAGAGACACTATAATAAAAGAACAGACCATAAACTCCTGGTGAGATTTTTGGTCTTGGAGATTTTGACTAGGGCCCATCCTAGGACCACTGACAGTCCCCATGTTATTGCTTCTAGTTGGAGATTTCTCTCAGAAGATCACATATAACACGCCCAGCAAATATTTGCCAGGGAAGTTAAAAGAGTGGGGAACTGTAGCAGAAGATGCTCCCCCCATCTAGTATACCTCAGTTTGTTAGTTCCAGTTCCAGTTCCTTTTGTTTCTTAGAAATGGCTGGTCACTGTGATGCATAGCTGGTCATGAGGATGCATATTGTGAGAACCGATTCCAAATTGACAAGCCATTCTGCCTTTGTACTTCCTGTTTGCTTATTCCATATAAGCCTTAGAAAATTGGAGATCAGGATCTGATATTTTGGGAATGATCCCAATCAGCGCCTTTCAATGTAAAATAAATCTAGCTCCAAATCCTGGTTGTGTTTTGGGTGTTTCTGATGTTGCTGTATAATTAACTTGCATTTTCTCTCCCCTTTTTCTTCCTTCATTTCCCCTTTCCACCATCCAAGGTCATTTTTAACAATTTCTTGCCTTTTTATAACATCTACTACTACATTTTATTTACTATTTCAGTTTCTCACACCAGGGAGACAATACAATATTTACACAGGCGAGTGTGATTTATTCCACTAATAAGTATAGTCTCAAATTGCATCCTTTTGTGAATGGATAAAAGTCTCAGGTTTATCCTTCTTCACGGCTAAGCAGTACTCCATAGTGTAAAAATGCCACATCTTTTTTTAATCAGTCCTCTTACAGATGGGCATTTGAGTTGTTTCCAAGATTTAGCTATTACTAATTGTGCTGCTGTAAATATGGGTGCACATATATCACTGTGGTATGATGCTTTCAATTATTCTGAGAAGATACCCAGAAGGGGAATAGCTAGGTAGAACAGAATCTCTAATTCTAGATTTTGAGGAAACTTCAGACTGATTTCCACAGTGGTTACATGAGTCGGCACTCCCACTAGCAGTGAAGAAGGGTTCCTTTTTTCCCAACAGCCCCTTCAACATTTGTTTTTGGCTAATTTCTTGATAATAACCATTCTTTCTGGGGTGAGATGGGAATCTCAATATTGTTTCAGTTTTCATCTCTCAATGACCAGTGATGTTGAACATTTTTTTCATATCTTTATTTGCCATTTGTATTTCTTCATCTGAGAAGTGTGTATTCATCTCAGATGTCCATTTTTGGATTGGGTCTTTGAATTTGGGGGTCCTGCTTATTTTCAGTCCTTTATATGTTCTAGGCAGAAAGCCTTTGTCTGAGGGACAATTGGTTAAATTTTCTTCCAATCTATGAGTTGTCTTTTCACTCTGTTTATGATTTCTTTTGATTTGCAAAAGGTTTTCATAAGATGGTATCCCAGTTGTTGATTCTTGGAAGTATTTCACATGCAGTTTGGGTTTGGTTCATGAACTCTCTGTCTACCCCTAAGCCTTCGAGATTTCTACCTGCTTTTTCTTCCAGTAGATTTATTGTTTCCATTTTAATGTTTAGGTCTTTGATCCATTTTGGCTTTGGTTTAGTGCATGGTGACAGACATAGTTCTAGTTTTATTCTTTGGCAGGTAGAGAGCCACTATTCCAGCACAATTTATTAAAGAGGCTATCTTCCAGTGAACGTGTTTGGGCCATTTGTCAAACATAAGGTGGTTGAATGTGTTTATAGTTGTCTCTGCATCTTCCATTCTGTTCCATTGATCCTCAAGTCTGTTTTTTTGTTTTTGTTTTTTTTTTGCTAGCACCATGCTGATCTTATCACAGTAGCTTTGCAGTATAATGTCAAGTCAGGGATTGTGATGTCCCCTGCCTTGCCTTGGTTGTCTGAGATTCTAGGTCTCTTCTGGTTCCACATGAACTTTAGGAATGTTTTCTCTAGATCTGTGAGGCATGCTCATGGTATTTAGATTGGGATTGCATTAAATCTGTATAACAGTTTTGTGAGTATGGTCATTTTCACTATGTTGGTTCTTCCTATCCATGAGCAAGGAATAGCTTTCCATTTTTTTTTTTTTTTTTTGGTAGGGAACCATCACTGGATGCTGTATTACATAGTGTTGTCGTTGCATTTGTTAACACAAAAACAATAAAGGAAATACCAAATTACAGAGAAAATAGTAGGGGGTTACCACTGGATGTTGTATTACATAATGTTATCTTCATCTTTATTACTCAGTTATATAGATGATGGCTCATTCAATTAATCAATTTTCTCCACTTCACCTACTTTGTTCTACCACCCTGTCAGTGGTCTTCCCACTGGTAATAACTGCGCTTTTGGTTTATTTATTCCCTCATGCTCTTACTTTGGGAAGAGACTTGGCTGCTTCTAAATATGCTGTATAATACGTGGGTGTACACAAATTGCTATGGCAGGAGGTGGGGAAGCACCCTTTGGCAAGCCCTCACAGCCGTGGGGTATCCGATTGGGTAGGCGGGGTTACACAGAGAACCGCCAGGCTCTGTCAGCGAGTCCGTGTCTATAGGCTCAGGTGAGTCTTCAGGGCCATAATGGGGGCCGGGTGGAGTACCTGGCATGCCCTGGGTGCTGGGTGGAGCTCAAGGGACAAGGCACAGTGCCTGGCATGCCACAGGGACCAGGCAGTGCTCCAAGGGTGGGGCAAAGCACTTGCTACTGGGTGCTGGGCGGAGCTCCTGGCATGCCCCGGGGGCTGGGACAGAGCTCTGGCGGGCTGGGGGGAGCACCTGGCATGCCCCGGGGGAGGGGTGGAGTTCCTGGCACACCCCAGGGGCCAGGCAGAGTTCCAGGGACAAGGCAGAGCACCTGGCAAGCCATGGGGGCTGAGCAGAGTGCCTGGCATGCCCTGTGGACCGGGTAGAGCTCTGGGGGTGCTACAGAGTGCCTGACACACCCCAGGGTCTGGGCGGAGTGCCTGGCATGCCCCGGGGCAGGGTAGGGTGCCTGGCATGCCTCAGGTGACAGGTGGAGCTCCAGGGATGAGGCAGAGTGCCTGGCACAGTATGGGGGACAGGCAGAGCACCCCAGGGGTTGGGTGTAACGCCAGGCGCACCCTAGGGATGGGGCAGAGTGCCAGACTCATGGGGAGGGTGCTCCTGGATGGATCCATGTCTTCGAGACCACCCCTGCAGACTCCCGGTCTCTGTCCCAGTGCTGCTCTGTGGGAGGCCCAGTCTAGGTCCCAGGACTCTCATGCAGCCAGAATCCATTTTCTGATATCCTATTTGATCACCTGTTTCAGAGTACTGTACTTTTCAATATATAGATCCTTTACTTCCTTTGTTAGGTTGATTCCTAGATATTTCATTTATTTGGGATGCTATTATGAAGGGTTTGGTTTCCCTAATTTCTCTCTCAGTGAGTTTGTTGTTCGTGTACAGGAAGGCTATTGATTTTGAGCTCTAACTTTGCATCCACTTATGCTAATAAATTTGGTTATTAAATCTAGAAGTCTTTTCATGGATTTTTTGGAGGCTTCTATGTAAATTATGCCATGTGCCAATAATTAAAATTTAACTCCTTCCTTTCCTATGCTTATTTCTTTTATTTCTTTCTCTTGTCTAATTGCTTTGGGTATTGTTTTGAAGCTTTCAATTTTTATCCATTTAGTATGATGTTGACTGCTGGTTTGTCATAGATGGTTTTATCAGATTAAGATAAAGAATATCTCTTCTGATTTTCTGTAGGGTTTTTATCGTGAATGAGTGTTAGACTTGTCAAAAGCTTTTCTGCATCTATTGAGATGATCATGTGGTTTTTGTCCTGTGTTCTGTTAATATGGTGCATTACATGTACAGATTTGTATATGTTAAACAATCCCTGCATCCCTGGGATGAATCCTACTTGGTGATGGTATAAAATCTTCTAGATGATTTTCTGCATTCTTTTTGTTATTATCTCATTGAGGAGTTTTACATCTATTTTCGTTAGGGAGATTGACCTGTAGTTCTCCTTTTTGGTTGGGTCTTTCTTTGGTTTTGGTTTCAGGGTAATACATATCTCCAGGAATGTGTTAGGGAATATTGCTTCCCCTTCAATTACATTAAAGAGGTCGAGGAGTATTGGCATTATGAAGATAGAACATGCCAATACATTTTCTAACTTTCTTGTAGAATTCAGCAGTGAATCCATGAAGATCTGGGCTTTTGTTTGTTGGTACGTTTTTAAATTATGTTTTCAATTTCATTGACTGATATTGGTTTATTCAGAATTTTCATGTCTTCTTTATTCAGCTTATGTAGTTCATATATATCTGGGAATCTGTCCATTTCTTCTGTGTTTTCCATCCTTTGAGAATAAAGATTTTTGAAGTAGGTATTGAGAGTATCCTGAATTTCTACAGGGTCTGTATTGATTTTACTTTTTTTCGTTCCTTGGTGTGTAAATATGAGTCTTGTCTTTCCTTTTTTGATAAGGTTGGCTAAGGGTTTATCAATTTTATTTATTCTTTCAAAGGACCAATTCTTAGATTCATTAATTCTTTTTAATGTTTTCTTAGTCTCAGTTGTGTTAATTTCTGCTCTAATATTTATAATTTACTTCCTTATATGAGCTTTGGGCCTGACTTACTCTTTTTTTTCTAGAAGTTTGAGGTGCAACCTTGGGTTGTTTATTTGTGCTCATGCTGCTTTCCTGATGTGAGGATTCACCACTGTAAATTGCCCTATTAGGACTGCTTTCATTGTGTCCCACTGAATCTGGTATGTTCTAGCTGCATTTTATTTAATTGTAGATTTGTTTAATTTATTCTTTAATTTTATCTATGATCTATTGGTTGTTCAAAAGGGTATTACTTAATTTCCATGTGTTTATGGACTTCTTAAATAAAAAGTTTTATAGCTTTTTACTAGGAAAAAGAATGCAGGAAATCATTAGGAGATTACACACCATAACCAAGTATGGGATTCATTCCAGGTATGCAGAGATGGTTTAACATATGCAAATCAGTAAAGTAATGCATTATGGTCAGACAATATATATGGGATAATGTGAAATTCTTTTGCATTTACTTAAGCATGCTCTGTATGCTACTATATGGTCTATTTTAGAGAACGCCCCATGTGCAGCTGAGAAGAATGTGTATCCTGATTTTGGGTGGAATAGTCTATAAACCTCTACTAATTCCATTTCTTCACAGGTTTGGTTCAGCTCTTATATTTATTTGCTGACTTTTGTCTAGTTGATCTATCTCTTTGTGATAGTAGGGTGTTTAGATCCCCCATTCCAACTGTATTATTGCTTTTTGATTTTTCACATCTATTAATATTTGTCTTATATAGTTGGGTGCTTCCATATTTAGTGCATATATATTTATGATTGGTATCTATTCCTCTTGAAGTTTTCCCCTTAAAAGTCTATAGTGACTTTTAAAAATCTCTTGATAATTCTTGTTTTGAAGTTCATATCTGTAAACAGAATGGTACTCTTTTTTCTGGGTTCCTATTTAATGGAGTATTGTATTCCACCCTTTGACTCATAGTATGTGAATTTCTTTTTGTGTTAAATATGTTTCTTGTATACAACATATTATTGGATTTTGTTTCTTGATTCACTCTTCCAGTCTGTTTCTTTGAGTTGGTGTACTGACCATTTACAGTGAGGGGTATACTGATATGTATTAGCTTATTTTTGTCATGTTATTTTCTCACTCTTGGTTACCTGCTTTTTCCCTCTGTTCAATTGCTTAATTTGCCTTGTTGTTTCTTTCTGTTGTTGTTTTTGGAACTCTGGTCATTTTGTCTCTGTCTAGAAAATCTTTCAATACTCTTTGTAGGATTTCTTTTGGTGGTCATCAATTTCTTCAGTTGTTTTTTCTGATGAAAATATCTTAGTTCTCTATTAATTTTAAAAGATAGCTCTGCAGGGTACATAAATCTGGTATGGAAGTTGTTTTCTTTCAGTACTTGGGATATTTCACTCCAAGCTCTTCTTGATTTGAGGGTTTGTGTTGAGAAGTCTTCAGTGATTCTGATGGGCTTTCATTTATAGGTTACCTGATTCTTTTCTTTAACAACTTTTAGTATTCTGTTCTTGTGCTGAATTTCTGGGATCTTGATTATTATATATCCGAGTGTAGATTTAATTTGGTCACGGTTAAGTGGAGTTTCATCAAACTTCCACAAATGGTTTTATGTCATCCGGGTTGACTCCTGTCTTTTCAGTTACGTCTGTCTGTCTTAAATTGTTTTTCTGTGCCGCCTTACAGCTAGGGCATTGTTATTTCTTGATCAAGATCTTTCCTTTTGTGATCACTAGCCACGATTCTGTCTTCAAGGTCAGAATGTCTATCTTCAGTTTCATTGAAGTAGTTCTGCCAGCTTTCAATGGAGTTTTTAATTTCTTGGATATCTGTTGGAATGCTTTCATGCATCCTATTTCTTTCCTATACTGATCTTTCACGGTTTTCTTCATTTTTCTAGCATCCTCTATTTTTTAAATCTATGTTTACTCTAGACTTACCGGGCATTTCCTTTATGAGTGTTGTCATTTTCTTTTACCTGAGAGATTACTTATGATCTGATTTACTCTATGGCCTCATGGATTTGTTTCTTTACTTCAGTTGCTCTCATTTCACAAATTTCTTGTGTATGTCTTCCATTTTCCTCTATCTCTGGACTTGTTCTGTGTAGGCCAGAGGTCTGAGGTTGCATTTTACTTCTCCATCTTGTTATTTTCTATTGCAAAAAATTTTATTATGTTTTCCATGTTGATCCTTGTAAGTTTTTGTAGTAGGTAGCGATGTAACTAGTATCAAGTTCTCTCTAGGAAATGTCAGCTCCTTAGGGATGTTTTCTGTGAATAGGAGGTTCTCGGTTTGTGTTTGTCCCAAGATCCTACCTTCCCAGTTAATTAAGAGTGAGATGTTGGTATCTGTTTCACTCAGTCTCCAGTTATTTGGTGCTGGGCTGTGCTGACGTTATCATTCCAGAGATTCCCAGTATTATTACAGAAGGGAGAACAACTAATTACAACTGATAATACATTCTAGCTATAGTATAACTAGCAATAAGAATAGAATCAAGCATAGTTTAGAAAGTGACAAACTGCAGTAACTATTAACCGTGTACCTTAAACCATAGGTGCAAAATCTAAATTATATAACAGAAATAATTATAAATTAGAAGATTGCATGCAAAGTGTTTCCCCTTGGTAGAGTGGTTTTACCTTGTGGTGGGGAAATTTAAGAAGAATAGTGGATAGAATATACACAATTGAAAAGAAAGTAGAAGCAAGGCTAGAAGACAAAGGATAATCACACAAACTTTGGGAAACTAGAGAAGAGGCCAGACAGAAAGGATGAAGGAATAAGCAAGAGGTTATCTAAACTTGGTCTCTGAGTTTGGGGGATGTGATTAGTTTTCTGTGGCTGAAGTTCTCCCCAGGCACTTAGAAAAGATAAAAAAGATAAGAAAAAAGAAAAGGAAAGAAAAAGAAAAAAGAAAAAAAGAAAGGAAAAAAGAACGGGATGATCTCACCTGCTTGCTTGTATTTCGTGTGTCTTTGTCCTGGAGCACTACTCTGGTTTATGAACTTACTCCCTGTTGGCTCTTGTATTCTTATTGTTGCTTCAGACTTTTCCATGCTGCTAGTCTTACCTGTCCATTTTGGGACCTTAAGGTGTCACTGATGTTCCCTTTTGTCTGGGGCCTTCACGCACAGATCACCATAATCACTGCAGCAGTGAAGGGTGGGGCTGCCCTCTGGGCCTTCCCATGGGGTTCACCTGGTTTGCAGCTGGTTACATATTTTAAATGTATAGGTTGATGAGTTTGGGGAAATGTGTCCATGCGTATAACCAATACTACAGAATTAAAACATTTTTATTACTCCCCTAGAGTGTCTGTGCATCCTTTTGCCTGGCCACTATTCCTGGTTTCAGGCATCCTTTGGTCTTTTTTTCTGCCACTGTAATTTTGCCGTTTCTAAAAGTTAAATAAATAGAACCATTCTGTATGTAGTCTTATATGTTCATTTTTTCCACTTAATATTTTGGAGCCAATATTGTTTTACTGTATATTTCTTTGATAGTTTTTGGAGATGAACTTACTTTTAAATCAGTTGTTTGAAGGAGGTAGTATTTTGATGTTAAAAAATGATTAAGAATTTTAAAATGAAAATTGAAGGGAAAGCATATAATATTATTAAAACTATATTATAGTTTTATGTGAAGGAAACCTTATAAAAACTTGTCATACTAAGAATATGAATGAGCAGAATTCACAGCGTTCAGATGTTTAGAGTGTATTTGGCAGAAGGTCAGAAAAGGAAGTTATACTAGTGAGGATAGCTTGTGAAGGACTGTAGGATGGTGCCTTTATCTCTGCTGCAATTGGGGTTTCACAGAACAGTCAGGGACGGCATGACATTTTTGCTTGGCTTAAGGAATAGCATTCTAGTGTGAACAGAGGTAAAAATAGATATGGAGAAACATGAGTCATACTGAATAAATTGGATGTTATATAGAAGATGCCTTAATTGAGACATATTTTTGGAAGTAGAATCCACATGATTTGGAAATCAAATGAATGTCTAAAGGGAAGAGAAGAATATCTCTTTTCTAATAATAATACTGGGTGATACTGAGTTATTTCTCTTGGAAGACTAGGTGCATACTTAATTGATTTCAATAAAAATATTTGATTTAGACTACATACAGGAGAAAAGATAACTAGCTTTATCTCGATGTTGAGTTTGTTGGGTCTGCAATAATTGGCAATTGAGTATATTTTAATTAATTAATTTAGTTACTGCTGCAGTACTGAGGATTGAACACTGCAGACTGAACCCTTTACACAGCTACATCTGCAGCCCTTTTTATTTTCTATTTATTTTGAAACCTGATCTCTCAGTCTCTAAATTGCCCAGGGTGGATCTGAATTTACAGTCTTCCTGCGTCAGTCTCCCAGAGTGCTGGGATTACAGGCATGCGCCATCATGACCAGCTGGTTTGAATTGAGTCTAAAGCTAGGACTGCAATGGTGGGTCAGAGATGTAAGTTTGAGAGTTATTAGCACATAGGTAATAGGGAAGCATATAAAATAATGCAATGTGAGTAGACTAAAAATAGAAGGCAACAGAGATAGAATCTTGGCCAACTTTATCAGGGAAGAGCCTTACTGATTTAATGCACTCATTTTACTTTTTGGGACATCCTTATTTTGTGGTCCAGAATAGTTTACACTTAATGATCCAAAGGTTATCACAGAAGTGTTTGCAGTGGATTGACAACTGGTGGTCAACTTGTAATACACAGATGAACTGAAGCAGTGTGGTGCTGGGTATGGAAGGCCCACCTGAGGGCTGCTGCCAACAACATAAAAAGGAGAACTAAATGGGAAGAACTGGGGCTTTTGGTTCTCCTGGAGGAGGTTGTCCTGCTGGCTTTCCTGGTATGAACTCAGCTGTTCTCATTGTTGGAGGAGCATGGGGACCTCATCACTGAGAATGGCTGCAGTTCACTTGGAGGGGAGAATCTCTGGTCCTTACTTTGCTCATTGCTTTCTGGATCCAGTGCAGATTCCTAGCCTGCTGCAGAGATCCTTCATCCCACTGACACAGACTTTCTAGCTTCCACCACTAACCTTTGGGCCTTTCCAGCACAGATCCATGAAAAAGACTTGTGTGAGATTTTGTTGTGGGCTCTAGGCCTCCAGTTGGAATTATGGGGGGTATTGTTATGAGCTCTAGTCTTAAACTAGCCTTGTGCAGGACATTGCCATGGGATCCAGGCCCTTGACTATATTCTTTGGGTCTTTAGTGTGTGGACAGATTTCCTGCACTCTTTTGTATTTGACTCTTTGGGTGTCTATTATAAAATAAGCCTATAAATCATGTGTCCTGTATTATTAAATTGTTTCTCTTGTAAACCCTGATTGCAACAGAGAGAATCTTGGACAGCTGCATCACTAAAGAGCCTTGCCTTACTGACTTAGGGCAATCATTTTGTTTCCCGGGAGATCCAAATTTTGTGGTCATGGAATATAGTTGGTATCTCTATTCCCAGTGCTATGGGGTGGGCGTGTTACAGTGGAACTCGTGTCCCAGCTTTGGAAATGGGACATGAAGGATGATTGGATGGAACCTTTTGCAAATATTTCCTTGCTTTTATAAAAAAACATAAGGGATAGACCTTTGTATGTTAGATGTTGCTCTGTGTGAATATGATGACTAGAACAGTAATAGGAGGAGATGGCAGAGACAGGCAAAGGATTCAGAGAAGAGAGATGAAAAACAAACTTTGGTGTTTTATGATATCACTTTTATCAACTAGTTGTAGGTCTGTCTAACTTTGGATTTGCCATGTGAGATAGTTGACTTTCCTCTTTGTTCAAGCCAGTGGGGTGGGTTGTATATTGTACGAAGTTGATAACACTACAACTGATTCATTACTTTAAGCAATTATATATTTGCCATGTTTGCAAAAACCTATACCATAAATAGATAGTGTTCAAAGTATACAAAAAGATCTTGTGTGCTATAGTGTGAAACATCAGGATCAGGGATAAATGAAAGCATAATACTTGTAATCTTTATTTTCTTAAATACATGCAATTTTATAATCGCATTTTACTTAAATTAATGACAGAAGCTACAGAGATAAAATTAATTGCCATTCTTGAGAGAAGAGTTCTGTGAATGACTGCATTATTGGAAAAGTAATGAAATAATTTACTTCCATATCATTAGAATTCTTGTTTTTTCCTCAGAGGAGGTACTCTCAAGAATGAAGAGAGCTATTAATGCTTCAGTTAAAAAGTACCAGATTGTAACTGTCTCTTCTGCTAGATTGAATCATAAGTTCTTATGTAAATAGGTAGTATCATTCCTGTTGTGGAAGGTCCTAGATTATAAACCCAGATCCTTCTTAAAGAAGTTTCCTAACTCTAGTGATATCAAGAATTGGTTGCAGTGCAGAAGATGCTACTAACAGCAGCCATGATCCAAAATTAAGTCTCTGAAACAATTTCTTTAAGTCCTAGATGGACAAGCCAGAGGCTGCTCCTCACTTGATAGTTCTATGTCTATGGCTGCTGCAGAGACTGAGCTTATCTGGAAGCATGAAATTTTCTGGAGGTATGAGCATCTCTCAGTTATATCTATGACAATGTAATCTCACCACTTCCCTACTCTGTAGAAATCAAATCAGAGGGATATTAAGACATCAAAGCAGCTCACCGCTCCAGATGGTTGATAAAGTCTGATGCAGTCCTTTTCACCCCATAGTGCCATTTTCTGAAACTAGCCCTCACTTAACAGCTGGACATGATAAAAGCAACAGAAGGGAATACTTGACATATTTATAAACAAAAAGAAAATATTTATGAATGCCCAGGGGCACAAGTGAGCATCTGAAAATGAATGTAATATCAGAAATCAGGACTAGGGCTCATGCCAGGCAGTTTTTGGAATTCTTATTTTGTACACACAATATATTTTGTCACTATAGAGTAATTTTAAATCAATGACATGCTCCAAAGAGAAACAGTTTGCTTTGATTATCAGCAGAGGTGTGAGGTCAGTTTTTGACTCCAAGCACTCTTTGGACTGATCTATTGAAGGTGACGTGAACACTCAGAGGTGACCATGTGCATCTTTCTCTCATTTGACTCTGTGCTGTTCAGATCAGTTAAACCAATAGCTGTCAGATACTTGAAAGGGGCTCTGAAAAAAATCCTTTTTAAAGTTTCTCATACTTTTAGGCAGAAATGGCTAGAGAAATTCTACCAAAATAAGCAAGAACATTTTAATGTATTAAAAAGATAGGGGTAGTTTGTTCAGATTTGATTTCTTGGGGCAGACTGGAAGAAATACTTCTTAGAGGAAATGGAGGTCTAAAAGACTTGGAGCAGGTGGGGAGGAATAAGCCAGACCCACAGAAATGGTAAAAAGTGAAGATTATTGTGGGAAAGATGTGCAGAGGGCAGAGCATGAATTTCCTCTGGACTGGTTGCTAAAAATCTCAGCATCAGAATCTCACCTCTTGTGTGTTGGTCGGCTTTCTTATTGTGGGAAACAATACCTGACACCTGGAATTTAAAAGGAGGGGAGGTCTAATTTGGCTCAGAGTTCAGGAGACTCGGTCCATAATTGGCGGGCTCCAAGGCAGAAGCTCCATGGTAAAAGGTCATGGCAGGGGAACTCTGCACCTCACATCAGCCAGGAAGAAGAGATTGAAGGGAGGAGCCTGAGACAGAGACATTCCCTCCAAAGGCGTGGTTCTTCCCATAGAGACTCACCTCCTACTTCGCACTTAGCTATGAACTCATCAACAGACCAATCCACTGAAAACTACAATACGTTCATCTATGCAATTGTTTAATCGCCTTCAAAAGCCCATCTCTGAACATGGGACATTTATATGTTGTAGGCCTAGACCTTGACTAATTCCATCTATCTTTTCAACTGAATCTACCTAGAAATCTGACTCCAACAATTAAAAAATCATAGCTTTATTTAAAAATTATAATAGCTCCTACAACCACTAATTCTGTGGTGTCTTCATAAATCCTTAACAATCAGCTCTCTGAGAAAACACAAAAGTGAGAATCTGTAACACTTCTGACTTCTGTCATATAAATAATCCTACCATGGCCTATTTCAACTGCCAACCTGAAATCAAATAGCTTTCCTGGTACCTATGAGTCAGTTTCAGTACATTAGTCTAAAGGAAGTTCGTACCTTTTCAGTGGCTGTCCCCTCTTGGTTCCATCCCACTCTGGATTCCCCATGGCTTTTTTTACCCAGATTAATATCCAGAGGACGATTCCCGCCGTCACACCTTTGTCTACCTCTGCTTCTAGGACACTTACTTAAAAGTACTTTTTTATTGAACAGAGACCATTGTATTTCAGTTATTTATACCTCCATTGCCCACTAGATAATAAATTTTAGAGAATGCACCTTTTAGTCTTTGAAATTTCACTGCTTATCCTATTACTGAGCATATAGCAAATGATTTATATATTTCAATGAGTGAATAAAATGATTAAATGAGGTAAGTAGCTTGGAAGGGAAATATATTAAAAAATGAAAACCAGGCAGTAAAATGAGAACCTATTTAACTGAAAATGGTAATATTGAATAATACTGATAATTGAAAATATATTAATATGGAATACAGTAAGTTCCCAACTTATGAACAAGTTCTATGCTGGTAGAATGTTCCTAAGTCAGATTCTTTCAAAAGGCTGACAGAGTGAGTCTTACCCACCTCTGACACAAATGAACAATGTATATTGTTTCGCATTTCCTAGCAGCCCCCTGCACACCACCATTACTTTTCCTCTTGCCTCTGCACATCCTGGCTGCTGACTGAGCACAGCACTACTGTACACTGTTGCACTGTACAGTGAGCACACAACAGCACAACAGTTTCAATGTCCAGCAGACACATGAGCTACTCCCATGATTTGTTCACACCTACAAATGTTTGCAATTTGAGTTCCACTCTGTGAAAATTTACAGCTCAAATATTCGTAACTTGGGACTTACTGTACTAAGAATCAGGAAGGAGAAATTTTGAGGAAAATTTAATGTTGAATGATAAAAAAAATTAGAATAGAATTTGTAGTTTTTAATTTGTCCCTACATTGTGTGTTGGTGACTGAGCAGTTTTTAAAAAATATTTTATTTATTTTTTATTAGTATATATTTGTGGTATGTGATACATTCCCTGTGGGTATATGGTATATGTATATGACACATCTTAATTTTTTTTACATCCCTTTCCTTTTGCCCCGCTCCACCCTCCCAACATTTGTTGGTAGAGCATTGTAAGAGAATTTTGCTACAGTGTCAGTGTAATGATTGTTTGCAGATTATGTGGAGGGAGAATGCCTGCCATATTGCAGAATTGAATTAAAATGGATTTCATAAAGTTTTGAACTTGATTATTTGGGTTTATCCAAATTACAAGATATTTAACATGATGTCTGACATATGTAAAGTCTGCTAACTCTGTAAAAACTCAACACCTCAAATAGCAGCATAAACTATTCTTCTGAGAATTACTTAATCTTTCAGAATGACCAACAGAATGATCTGGCTACCTGCACGACCTTGAAATCTGGAGTTACAGTTGGAGATGTAAATGGTTTTTGCTTGTCCATTGTCACCTTTCTCTCCTCCATTCAGGTCGTCACACTTTAACAGGGACACCGAGAAAAGAACCATTAGGATGAAGGGACTTAAACATGCTGCTCAAAGTTAAGGTGAAGTACTGGGATATTTGGTTTGGAGACAGGGAGACATTTAATGGACAGATTGTCTGTCTTCATTACTATGATGGGCTCACATAGTGAAGATCAATTACACTTATTCTGCCAAGAACAATATTAGAACAAGTGATGATTTAACTCAATATGGAGACATATCTGATATTTAGGTCTGTGAGGATGCTACTTCACACTATTCAGGATTCCAGTAGATACATTTTGCTTGTGGAGGGAGCTGGCATTTGGGATAATACTGTAGCAGAGATTCTGCCAAGGGCCATAATGAGGGCACTAATTAGAAATTCCATGGTTACTTAAGTACTTTTATCTCTCTTCAAAAGTTGTAGAATTTCTGAAAGCTGTGATTTTCTGAAAAAATTATCAGGTTTTATATATTTTCCATTTTTTGAAAGATCACAAAATACATAAGCACCTATTTATTCAAGAAATTAGGCAATAGAGAAATACCTAAAGAAAAGGTGAATTCCCTCTTCATTCTTCTCCCCATAGTATGTTCCCCTTCCTTTGAAAGTCTTTCCAGATATTGTGTTGTTACAGTAAATAAGAACTTTAAATATTCACAACTATTTTTATTGTATGGAAAGCTGTTAGTAACATAGGTGTGTTTTAAATCTAGTCATTTTAATAAACTTGTCACTTTTATAATAGTTTTGACTATGTTGGATTTCCTAAGTATAAAATTAAACCATTTGCAAATAATCACTGTTTTGCCTCAGTTTCTCAATGTTTACAAACACTACTTACCTTTAAATGCTATTATATTGATTAGGATCTTCAAAACAGTGCTGAATGTCCCCTCAATTTTAATGACAGTACTTCTAACATTTCATCAAGTACAAAGTGTGCAGTATTAATATGTATAAATATGTATAATTTCTCTTTATACCAATTTTAAAGTTGTTTGCAATGCTTTAATATTGCAAATAATATAGAATAAATGTATGGAGTCATGTCCTTGTAGATGAGTGTGAGCATTTTTATAAAACAGATTCTAAGTTTCTGGGTCTAAGAGTATGTAAATTTCAAAATGTGATGTTGGTGGAATTTGATAGACATTGCTATTCGTTTGCCTTCACAGTTCATATTGTTTTGGAGGTTCTAGGTAATGCAACATGATTTGCAAAACAAATGAACAAACAGTTGTGCCAGTGATTATAGCTGCGTAACAAACTGCTACAAACCTTAGTGGCCCTAAACGACAATTCATCCTTTCTCACAATTGGAACAGACGGTCAGTTCTTCTACTGCTCTTGAGGAGAAAATGTGGTTATAGAGAAATGGCTCCATGTCAGCCATTATTGGTACGAGAGGGCAGGGTAAGATGTTGCCATGCTTATTAAATTCTTCTTCACAGCAAGACAGCATCCACTTTCCTATAATTTGGAGAAAGATGGGCTGAAATACTTGGCACAGTTTTGTTTTTGAGCCTTCGCTGTGTGTATATCTGTGTGTGTGTGTGTGTGTGTGTGTGTGTGTGTGTCTGTTCATAAACCACCATTCCAGGACATGGCACTCAAAATTCATCACTGATGCAATCTGTGAACCAAATTATGATCCCGAAGAGACTGGAGATTAAAAATTTAAGATGCAGCCGATCATGTTTTATGTTACAAAACACAAATTGAGCACGATCAGAATTATTTGACACGTTCTGCCTGGCAGAGGAGAGGAGGCTGCAACCCGCAGCACAGATTCGTCTCCTCTTCCTTCATCTTGGCAGCTGCTGGTCATCACGGCTCAGTGGGGTCCTGTAACAATAAAAGTTCAACATTTCTCTCCAGATGGATGCTTTAAATTTGAGTTTGAAGAAAGTCACCTCCTTAAATTCTGCTCAGACTTAGAAAGTCAGGAAAGAAAATCAACTATGAAGAAACACCCACAGCCTCTTCTTTCTGCTCTAAATCTTCTTGTTCAGATTCCACCCTGACACCAGCTATCCCCCATTAATACATCACTGAATGCATCAAGTGTCTGCTTTGTGCCAGGACACTGTGTTAAATATAGAGTGTGATATCAGTAAAAGCAAATTTAATCGGGTGGAGTAGACAGACAACTGGCTTAGTAGACAGACAACTAGTCACTCACATGAAATAAGGAAATTATGGAAGTGAAGCTAGGAGATCTTTAAGGAAGAGACGTTATCTTAAGCTCCGAAGGAAGCATAGGAGGTAGCTAGGATGAAAATAGCCAAGAAGAAGGTTTTAGGACTAAGTGAAAAGTCCCTATGGTCAAGAGACAGAGACAACAATGCGAGACTCATTCATATTTAAAAAAGAAACCAAGGAAGGGTGGACACAATCTTGAATGAAGTTGGAGAGGTAGGTGTTGGGGTCCGAGTGAGTGAGGTTTAACCGGCTAAGTTAAGCAGTTTTTTTTTTTTTTTTTTTTTTTTTTTGCGGTACTGGGGATCGAACTCAGGACCCTGCGCTTGCTAGGCAGGCGCTTATTCCACTGAGCTATATCCCCAGCCCAGCAGTCTTGTTTTTATTTTAAAAGTAAGAGTAAATTTTTCTTAGGCAGAATTATATGCTTTTGACATTGCCTTGTAAACACCTCTTCAATTATTTTTAGGAGTGTGTGCTTTATCAGGGCAGGTTTTCACGGCTTGTTTCCTATGGAAACCCTGCTGTCTGGTATACTACTGGGTACAAAGTAATTGTCTAACAATTCTGCTGAGTGAGCGATTAGCAAGGCCTTGTTAATGGGTGGCCTGAGCCAGAGTTCTGTGGTCAGGCACTGTGTGAAAGGGTAATGAGTATGGCTTTCGAAGTAGCTCAGTTGCTGGCTGCCTATTTGTGAACAAGGGGTACGGTCAGAGATGGGAGATCAGCTAGTAAGTTGGGAAGAATGAGGAGATAAAGTACGGTTGGGCCTCTCTGATTTTTTGGAGAAAAGAGAGAAGGATCCTAGGAAATTTCCCTAGATTCTATAAACTTACAGAATAAGCATGTTATCCTGTATCTCAACAAAATAAAAAAAATTACAAGCCCTATTACCAACCTCTCTTCCAGGTTGTCTAAAGCTTTATAAGTCTTGTGAATGGTCAGATTGTCCCTTCGAGGAAGGGCAACAACCTTGTCCATGTTTTGTTCTACTTATGGAACTATTTACCTTTGGTGTTCACACAGCTAAAGGGTTCTTCTTCTCAAAACCATTTGTGTGACTCTGTGTTGTTCCTCTCTTGTTTATTATCTGTATTGGTAATCCTGGGCTCTGTGTGCTACAGGGGTATTATTAGGAGTAATAAAAGTGTTACTAGTAGGAATATGGCTCGAGGAATTTGAAGTACACTTAAACAGAGGCTAAATATTGTAATGAACAGGTATAGCCTAGCTGCGATTCCCCTTCAACCAACTGGAAAGGGCAGCTCATCAGGTCTCTTCAGTGCAGAAGATATCAGTAAAGAATTTTCTTAGGTGAAGCTGTGATTCTTCAAGATAACAGAGAAGTTATTCCCATACAAGAATACAATAGGGTTGAGACAGCTCATGGGCCTCCCTGGGCTTAACCAAGTTTCTTGCTTAGAAAGTTAGTAGTGGTGAGGTATGAATAGGTGTTCACGCATGCTTCCTGGGATTGTGAACAAGTGGTCTTTTTGAGACTACGCCCATCCAGTGGAGTCCTTACTGGACTACTGAAGTCACCTCACCTCACACTTAGAGGACAAATGGAAGAGAAATTATAACATGTAGGATGCTTTCCCCAAAAGTAGCAGAAACACTGAAGCAAAACAAATCTTATGCTATAGCAAGTTCTTACTCACACAACATGAAATTCAGAGGCAGTCTTTACATACTGACTGATCAAACCTCTAACTGCCTCTCATGATGATTCACTCTGGTCTTTCTCCTTTGAGTTTGTCCGTGGGGTAGCTTCTCTTTTGATTGGGTGATATCTGCTGGCAGTGAATTTTCCCATTTCCCATAGCAGGGAAGAGAAGAAGCCAATGACCAGTCCTTGAATAAAACATGTTGTTAGCCTAATTGGGCCAGCTTTGTTTAAATGTCTACCTAGTACTACTAACAACTTCCCTGAGAATACCATGGACATTTTTATTAAGAAATTGGATTCCTGAATCAATAATTAGCAAAAAGATTAGATAACTATGATTTTTAAGAGCAATCTGGATCCATGCTCAGAGTGTTAGATAAGTCTGTTCCTGTCCAGGTCCCCTGAGGTGCACACCAGAGTAGGGAGAGGTGTGTACTTGAACAAAATGAGCTCTGCAAGGGGGATGAATGCCGAGTGGACAGTTGTATGCACATCTGCCAGCAGTGGCTGTCTCAAATTGTTTCAATATGGGTGATTGACCACATTATGAAATTTCTATTTGGCCAGTTAGAATTGAAAGGGACATTTCCCAGAAACCCATGCTGCTACAGGCAACACAGGCAACTTCTGCTAAGCCAAAATGAGTTAAAAGGAGAGCCTCAGGAGGTCACCGAGAGGCTTTTCTACAAAGAACAACATGGAGCGTTTGGTGTTTCTGCAGAAGTTTCCTGGGTGACTCACATGGGAGCAGAGGACTGTCTGCTGGAGTAGTCTCATTGGTGGGTGAGGCTGACTGCACTGTTGCTCATTACCTTGCTTCTCCCTGTGGACACACAACTCTCACTCCATGAACGACTTAGAAATTCTGTCAGGACACTAATCATTACAATAGAGCTCTTAGCGTTTGAACAGACTGTGTCCTGCGGTCTGAATCTGAGCCCTGACCCATGGAATAAAAGAGTACATAACACTATAAAGGGAGCTTTTGGTTCCTTAGACATCTTTGTACACTTAGACAAACAATCCCAAGAAAGATTTTGTCACCATGTTTCAAAACTCTGCTTTGTCACAAGAAGTTTCACAGCTGAGACTGGAGAATACAGTGGGAATAGCTTTCTAGACCAAAGGAGACCTTAGGTGGTAATGGACTTTAGAAGTATCTTTTTCTAAAACCTATACATAAAGCAGAAATAAAATCCTTAAAAAATTACCTGTTATGTGCCTGGTTCATTGCCTTTAAGATGGGATATCATTTAGATTCTTTTCATATGCTTGCATGTCAATTAAGTTTCTAGCACAGAGAAAAATCTAGAAGTCATGCACATGCTTTGCCTAAGCCTATTTGACATATTAAACAAGGAACTAAGTTAAATATATCTAAAGATTAAATGGTTAATTTTAATGTTTAAGGAAATCCTGAATTTCTAATGTATGATTGCAAAATAAAAGCTGACTTTGAAATCTCTCCTCACTCCAGCAAATGTAGCAACTGAAACTAGTATGTAGGTACAGAAACCTACCAACCAACCACACTAAAGTGAAAGCTGCAAATCTTTCCAATGTCTTGTCTTTTGATTTAGCAAGTTACAACCATAGCATTTCTAAGTTTGAGTTTTAGATAAATAATTTTTCAGTGTAATTAGGTCCTCCAAATTACATAGACAGTCTTTTTTTTTTTTTTTTTTTTTCAACTCTACCTACAGTAATAAAGAGGAAAAAAGATGGTGTCCATGAAAAAGTAAGATGAGAGTTTCTAAGAATTTGCAAGTTGCTATCTATCTCCCAGCCCACCTACCTTAGGGTCACTACAGGACAAAAATGAAAATATTAGGGCATTACTAATGACCTCTCTGTTTCAAAAAAAAAAAAAAACAGAAAAGAAGTTGTAGATAGCCCTAGAAATAGAACACAAAAATCCACAAAGGAAGAATCCCTTTGCAGGCCATTTCTATGATCCAGGAGAGAGCGAGAAAAACCCTTGGGTTCTGCATGTTGGAGCCCTGCTGGTGGGGAAGAGAATGTCTGAATCATACATGTTTGATTGGCAATAGGGTCTCAGTGAGTAAATAGTTGGAAGATGAAGTGGTCTGGGGTTTGGGATGAATCTTTTCCTCAGTGTGAAGGATGGAGTGGGGATGAGGGTGGTGAAGACGGGTAGAATCAGAGCAACCCTGTGGTTGTTCCCTGGGGGCTGAAGATCTGTGCAATGTAATAGTTTATTTTTGTAGGTAATTTAGAGTTTTCATCATGCAAATTTGAAAAATTGTTTTGTAGGCCTACATGCAAACAGGGAGAAAGTCTCAAACATGAGATAGTTCAGAGTTTATAGAATACCTGAGATCTTGGAAAAGAAATGAAACTCAGAGAGTGATAGAATTCTATCAGGCAAGAGATTCAAGGGTAATATTGTATCATGTTTGCTCATAATAGATTCAGTTAAATTTAGAAGGAAGACTAAACAACTGTGAATTACAAAACGTAAACACATAACATGGAAATTGTTTAAAAAAATTTAAAAAGACATTGAGTATTCATTGAGAAAAAGAAGTACTTAAGTATGGTAATGTCCTGTCTTTTTCTGAATGCGAGTAATATTGCCCATGTAAACATATTTAACATTCTGCTTAAAGTTATTGATGTATAATTCATTAGAAAAAGGAAAATGAGCATTAATCAAATCAGGAGATGAATTGGGCAGGGAAGGCAGGAAAGGAATAATTTATAGTGGGAAGTTGATAGATAAAATATTGTGAAATAGTGCTATAAAATACAGGTTCTAAGTAGGAAATTGAAAAAAGTCCCTAAAAAAATAAAGTACAGACTATAAACCTAAGAAGGAACCACCCACACACAGACCTTTAGAGACACTGATTTTGCAGAGTGGAAACAGGGGAGAACAGCCTGCCCTCTGTTCTGTAAAGTCCTCTCTGACTTCTATCAAGTGGATCCATTGCATAAAAATCCCACCTCCATTGTATCAACAGGAACACCGGAATGGAGGTGTTCTAATGTCTTCAGTTGTTCACTTTTATGAGGTGGAGTTCAAATAAGGCAACTTCTGCGCTAAAGAACATTCATGAAGACTGAGTATGTTTTTCTCTCCTTTCGTTGTCATTTTCAGAGTCAGGGATTTACGCGCTAGTAAACTTCATACATGAAGAGAGATTGCTAGTCCCGCCCCTTCTCCTTTCCTCTTTTCTCCTTGCTTTTTCCTTATGACAAGATTTGTCTCTCTTTTTAAAATATGAATTCATAGGTTGTAAATATATTTAGCTGGATTGAAACCGTATTTTGATTTCTGTTTGAAAGAAGTAATGGAACATTTTTCTGAGACAATCAAACATGATTCCTTTGGCATGGGAATCAGATAATAAAGAATTATTAATTTGTGCCTGTGAGTTTAGAAAAGAAAGTCTTTGAAAGAGATTATACTGAAGATTGAAGGCATATGTGATATAGGAGATCGACTTAATTCAGCCAATGAAAAAGGGGAGACAGAAGAAAATGTGACAAAACTGCACTTCCTTCCTTCCTTCCTTCCTTCCTTCCTTCCTTCCTTCCTTCCTTCCTTCCTTCCTTCCTTTTTTCTTTCTTTCTTTCTTTCTTTCTTTCTTTCTTTCTTTCTTTCTTTCTTT
>PVLD010013907.1:0-54216 GCA_004027595.1 Dinomys branickii | reverse complement strand
AATCAATAATTGGGACCTCATTCTACTGAAAAGTTTTTGTACATCTAAAGAAATCACCAGCAAAGTAAAAAGAAAACCCACAAATTGGGAAAAAATCCTAGCTGGCTGTCCCTCAGACAAAGGTCTTCTATCTAGAACATACAAAGAATTAAAAAACATGTACCTGTCCAAATTCAAAGACCCAATCCAGAAATGGGCAGCTGAGATGAATACACACTTCTCAGATAAAGAAATACAAATGGCAAATAAATATATAAGAAAATGTTCCACATCCTTAGTCATTCGAGAAATGCAAATAAAAACAACATCGAGATTTCATCTCACGCCAGTAAGACTGGCCAGTATGAAAAAGTCATCCAATAACAAATGCTGGCAAGGCTGTGGAGAAATAGGGACTGTATTACACTGCTGGTGGGAATGCAGACTGGTGCAACCACTGTGGAGAGCCGTTTGGAGATTTCTCAGCAAACTAGGTCTAGAGGTTCCATTCAAACCAGCTATTCCCCTTCTGGGTATTTTCCCAGATGATCTGAAAACATCATATCACTCTGATGTATGTGCACCCATGTTTATAGCAATGCAATTTGTAATAGCTAAAATGTGAAAGCAACCCAAGTGTCCATCCACAGAAGACTGGATTAAAAAATTGTGGCATTTTAATATAATGGAATATTATTCAGCTATAAAGAAAGACAGTTTTGGGGACTTTGTAGGCAAGTGGTCAAAACTGGAGTCCATATTCATAAGTGAAATAAATCAGCGGTACATGTGCAGGCAACGTATTGTATCACTGGTGTAAGAACCTGAGGGTGGGAATATAAACTAAGAGACATGAAGGAAATCTGTTCAAAAACAAAGAACAGATGGGACAAGGGAAAGGAGAAAAGAAAGAGACAAAAATGTATGTGTGTATATATGAATATACATATATGCAGGAGGGCTAACATGGTTCTACTATTGTATTATATCACTTAATGCTAAGGAATAATTGATGACGGGTTATTTGATCAATCTTGTATGTCTGTATGTGTTATCCTGAGCACACACTTCGAAGATATCAATATGCGAAGCAGCAACTATTGGTGGTTTGTTTTTTTTTTGTCTTTGGTTTTTTGTTTTTTGTGGTTTTCTGTTGTTGAGAGGATTAATTGTCTAACCAATTTTGCATGTCTGTATCTGTGTTCATATATATACACTTCGAAGTTATCAATGGGTAAAGCAACAACCACTGCTGAGTCCATGTCACCTTGTCTGTAGATCAGTTTTGATTGTACTATTTTTTATGCTAATTTGTGTCTGTGTGTTAATATGTTTTTGTGCTTTTATTTAAAAAAAAAAAACCAGAAAAAAACCTTTATTTTTTAAAAACAAGTATGAATTCTCTGTCTTTACATTGGATTAACTGCTGGGTCACTATTTCACTTTCCAGTGGGTTTTAGTTGTGATATTTTCATTACTCTTCACTGTAAGAGAAGAGAGGATTAATTGAGCTTACTTGATTTTTTTACATGTACTGTTAATTTATATCAGATAGTTATGATTTTTGCATAAAGTATGTGAAATCATATTGAGTAAATAGGAAAAATTACCTTATATACATATACAGATGATTACACACATTTAGGAAATATAAATGTGAACATCAGAACTAAAATAAATATGTAAAAATAGAGCTGTATTCTTTGACCCAGATATGAAATCTCTGTATAATAAAAAAGGATCAAATTTTCATCAAGTATGGTGTATGTAACTCTTCATTGAAATAGAATTAATATAGCATAATACTGGTGTATCTGAAGCTCATTGTTTTCTCGTGCATTCACAGAATTGTGAAATGTCAGTCTAATTTTAGAACGTTTTTAATCAGATGAAAGCAAAGTCTTGCACCTATTAGCAATTACTCCCCCTTTTTTCCTCTTTCTTTTCTTGTTCAAGTCCTGAGTGACACTGGGCAATACTATGTCATGTAGACTTCCCTATGTTGGACGTTTCATGTGGAGGGATCACACTGTCTGCTGATTCTCTGGCTTCCTTCTTTAGTTACACCTATCTTTGGGATTCATCCATATTGAACCATGCATTGGAATTTTGCTCATTTTATCAGTGAATAATATATTCCTTGTAGAAATGCCTGCTCAGATCACCTGTCCGTTTTTAATCTACAGAATTTATGTTTAAAGTGTCAGGTTAGTGTTATTTATGTATTCTGATCCAAGGTTTTTATTATACATGTGAGATGTAAATATTTTTTCTTACACTGTTAATTATCTTTTCACTTTTCTCAAGGTGCTCTTTGATTTGGAAACATTTTACTTTTGATGTGGTCATATTTACCTTTTCTTTTGCTTCTTTTCAGTGTTATATCTAAAGAACTACAGGGCTCATCAAACAATATGGTACATGTTCAAACTCATAAAAATGATTATGGTAGAAGACACATTGATTATACTCCTCCTCAGAATGCCTGCTCTCATTTAGAACACTCTTAGAGCACCATCCTCGCCGCTCTCTGAAGCGGCTTTGGGAGTTGATGCCTTTGCAAGGCGGGTAGAATACCAGGAACATTTCCACCAAGCGCCACAGCTGGTCCTCCTCCAGCTAGTAATTCCCCGCATGTGGCATCATTTGAGTTCTGATTCTTGTCCAGTGTCAAAATTACACAAAAAGTAAATCTTTTAAAGTGATTTACAATGTTGGGATAGCCATGAGACCCTAACAAAAGATATTCACAAAAGAGGAAGACCTCCAGAACTATTTCAGAAGGTAGCCATGACAGGACAAATGTGTTCAAAGCCAGGGCGAGTGTTTTGAGAGGACTGACGGCAACGTGCGTTTACATTTTGTTTCCTCATAGAAGAGAAACCACACGATACTTCAACTTGTGTGTCTGATTTATTCACTTAACATTATGGTCTCCAAGTGCATCCATTTACCTAAAAACGCCTCTTTTATTCTTTTTTTCACTTTTTTATTTTAAAGAGAATAAAAAACAGCAGCAAAATACCAACGACATAGACCAAAACAGAACAAAACCAAAAACAGCAAGAATGATACAGGGATTCAGAACAAAATGACAGGAATTAACAGTGGCTGTTGCATTACATAATTTTATCTTCAACGAAGTTGCTCAGATTATCAAGTGTATTCTTTATGGCGGAGCACAACAATATTATGTATAAATACTACAAGGACTTAAAAAAGAGAGAATAAAAAAATGGAAACAGAGCTTTTACAAATGGAGAAGAGACGAAGAATTGGAGGGAGCAGGAAGAGATGTGAGGAAAAGGGAACAAAAAAGTAAAATGTGACATGTATATGTACAAATTCCCCACAATGCATGTAATTATTAAGTATTATAATCATGTATTAATAAAAATACATAATTAACTCAGGCAGTGTATCTTTTACTACAGTGATCTTAAAAAAATACATTTACTATTTTGTTTTTATCATGCTTCACATTAACATAAACTCATGGTTATTTACTTCCAAGGTTTTCTCTAGGGATTTTATAGTTTTCACTCTTAGGTTCTGGTCTATGATCACTCTGAGATGAACTTTGTATGGTGTAGGAAAGAAACTCAAATTTATTTTTTTCACATGATATTCATTAACCTCAGCATCATTTGTTGAAAATGTTATTTTTTTTTTCCCTTTTGGACTTGTTTTGGAAACTTTTCCAGAATTGGAATGGTTACCTAAAATCATCCAGCTAAAATCACTTATTCTACACTCTCGGTCCTATTTTAGATATTTATGTGTTTGTTCTTACATATTTCCTTGTTTGCTGAATCTTTATCAAGTTTACAATTAGTAAATGTATTTCAACTTTCTTCTTTGTCAGGATAATTTTAGCTATTCTGTGTTTCTTATAATCTTGTATGATTTTACAGGGTAAGATTCTAATTTCTTTTTAAAAAAGAAGCTGGAGTTTTTATGGAGGTTGCATTGAATCTACAAATGAATTTGTAAGAAGTGGCCATTTTAATAATGTGTAACAGCCCCAAACAGCAAATGTCTTTCCATTTATGTAGATTGTTACTTTTACTAATACTTTTCAGTTTTTAACACACAAAACTTGATCTTGTTTGTACATAAATGATTTTTATTTTCGTTTATTGATCTTATATCTTGATACACTGTTAATCTGCTTTTTGGTTCTAACAGTTCTGCATATTGGGTTTCAATAGCTTTATATGAAATTCTTCACATTCTAGAAACAATATCTGCATACTTAAATAGAGAAAATTACCTGCACATTCAAATCTTATACTTCTTTTCTTAACTAGTTGCTGCAATTTCTTGACTAGCTGCTATAATCTTTAGTACAGTGTAGAACAGAGGTATGGAGAACACAATTTTTTGAAATTATTGATTTTAGGAGAGCATTCTGTCTTTTCTTCTTCAGAATAATCTTAGTGTGGGTTTTCTACATGTGTATTTTAACAGATTAATGTGTTTGGGTTTTGTCAAATGCTTTTCTACCATCTATGGAGAAGTTCTTAGCATTTGGTCTTTATTCTATTAATTTGGTTTATTACATTGCTTGACTTTTCAATGCTAAAGCAAGTCCATAACTTGGGAATAAATCTGACTTAGTTATTGATAAGTCACAAAGCAGCCAGCCTCACCCCCCTCTTGGGAAAACTTTAACTCTCAATATTTCTCTCCTTCCCTTACCTGTTCCACTTCAGTTCCCCTGGGCCACAAAAGCTATCCCCGCCCTCATTTGCTCTGGCAGTTCACCTGTTTGGGTCATTCTGGGCTTGCCAGTACACCCCTCCCTGCCACTCGGGCTATTCTGGCCTGTATGCCCTCCCCACTGCTCAGGGCTTGGCCTGTTCTGGCCCAGGAACATCTCCTTAACCCACCCCACCCCCGCCAGAAAAAAGAGTTTAAAGGCCCACGTTTTCCTCAACTCGGGGCTACCTTGGTCTGCTAGGGTAGCCTGCTACTCTGTCCCTCATCCAATAAAGACTTCTCTCCTGTCAGAAGGTGTGGTCTGTTCCGTGTGGGGTCTCGGTTCCTATCATTTTGGATCCTTAATCCTTTGATAAGGGTGATAAGTTTGGTTCTCTGTGTTTTTAATTGTTTGAAAGTTTTCCTTCTATATTTATACAGAATTATTGTTTGTAGTAGTTTTTCTTATGATGATTTATATTCATTTTCATTTTAAGCTCTGATTTGCCCTAACCCTTAACTGGTTTTGAAGTTGCCAGCAAATTCTTATTGTTTTCAGTGATGTCTTAGGTATAGAACAGTTTTTTTCTGAGATGAGAATTGAGACAAATTAAACAGCCACTCTACCTGGCAAAGAGAGGTTCTTCCAGGAGTTGCAAATTCAAGCAAAATCAAAATTGTGCTCTGGGGATGTTTTCAATGAGGTTCAAAAGGTAGTCAGATCTCTCCACTGATTATAGTGTTACCTCTTTTTTGGCTACAGTGCACTGAACTGGGGAAGGAAAGAAATAGTATAGTCCCAAGTTAAAATATCCAGACAGCACTATTTTACTGAGCTTGAGTACTTCCTCTTGGATGGACACTTTTCAGTTTTCATTTTATGACTTTAAAAATTGCTAAATATATGAAATTGTTGATTGTAGCTGTTTTGGCCATATTTTCATTGTTTTAAAGTAAGAATGAGTTCACCATGTAATTTCAACGTGAATTATTGGCTACAGATATTATACATTATATCCTTGTTTCCTTACTCAACACTTAACAGGTTTATATGTGATTTCAAAATAAACACCATGTGTAGACAAAATGTAATGAAGGGAGAGGTAAAGCCCACTGTGTGATCAGTGGTAGCAAAAATGAGTTCCAGGCCAGCTTTTGAATTTATACCAGGTGAGAGAGTTGAACACCTGTATTCAGGGCAGCACTGTTCACAATAGCTAGAATACGGGGTCAGTCTGGGTGCCAATCAGTGGATGAATGGATAAAGAAAATAGGCATGTATGCACAATGGACTATGTTATTCAGTCATAAAGAAGGGTGTGATACTGTCATTTGCAGCAAAATGCACGAAAGCAGAAGGCATTATGTTGAATGAACTAAGCCATTTAGTACAGGAATATATGGAACAAAAGCACTGCATGTTCTCACAAGTAGAAGTTGGTCAATCAACTTGAATGTAAAATGGTAATTAGTAGGGGTGGCAGAGGTGACAGAGGGAGACGAGGTTTCCTAAGTGCATTCTATGTACATACATTGAAGTACCACGCTGAGCCCCAGTAATGTGTACAATCTATGTATGTTACTCAAATGGCATATATTAAGAACAACAGCATGTGACAAAGAAGAAGGCTCATTTTTTTCTATCCCAAGGTATTCGTTAATATTCAAATTTTATGTTCCAGAATTAGGTGTGTTTTGAAATGCCGAAGTGAAATCCTTGGTGAACTCATTCTTACTGATTACTTCCTAAAAGCCTCACATCCTAACACTATCAAACTTCAGGCTTGGATTTCTTCATATAAGTTTGGGAAGATCACAGTCAACACACACCGAGTGTCCTGTCCATCAGCCAGGCCTCGCAGTATTGTTGTTGAGTTCACTTAGCTAGAAGAATGCACCTTTGCTATTTACCACCTTTGGGACTGGGTGGAATTCCTGGTTCCTTACCGTTCCCCACGCAGTGTTTGATAGCCCTGGTTTGCATACAAGAATCCTATCTAATCCATGTACCCTGAGCTGTCCTGTATCCTGAAGTTTTTCTCAATTAATTTGGCATTTGTGTATGTCTTCACCTAGATTTTCAGTTATAAACTCCCTTCGTTTCCTTTTTGTATGAATAGTTGCTCCCACTTTTCAACTCTCCTGCTGTGAAACCCTACACGGCAGTCAGTCCTGCAGGAAGCCCGCCTCACCACTCCTTAATGAATATCAAGCTTTTTTATCAGCCATGGATTGATGACTGAGAATGTTTATCACCGTCCTCAGAACCTGCACCCAGTACCCTAAGTAAGCTCCTCCAGAACCTTTCCTTTACTCTTGATGGATAAGGGATTCACTCATGAATTTCTCTAGACAAATGTCCACTGAAACTGGTAAGGCGAGATTTGGAAAATTGCAATATTATAATGAGTTTCTCGTGACATTTTCATACATGTACATGCGAAACTTTGATGATATTCACCCCTCTTATTACCATCTCCTCTGCTCCCCCCCCCCCCAGCCCCACTCCCTGGAAGGAAGATTTTGATTCTGATGATTTGGAGTGGATTCTACGAAGCTCGGGCCAGGCTGTTACCACAGAAAGCCACTTGTGGGTCAGATTCCCTCACGTGGCTCCTTGGCTTCAGCCCCTGGGCCCTAATGTCTTGGCTGGAGATTGCTCTCCTCTTTCTTACACGGAAGTCATTCTTTCTGGAACATTCTTTCAAGTACAATTTTTTTCCATGACTCCTAGTTTACTAAACATAATTTGAAATGTCAGTAGCCTTTTCAGGAAATTTAAATATCCCCAAAGTAGCTCCTCTAAGACCCCCTTCCCTATTGCCTTCATGATTCTTTCCCCCGTATCCTACTTTTGACCTTCCAATTTTTTGGAACCTTTTGATATCTCCTCCTCCATAGCCCTGCTACTTCCATCCTCAGGTCCTTGCTTGGCTGCTTTCTGGTACTTCTACTCAGAAAGTAGTTTCAGGACTACTGCTCTTTGCTTTTCTTTCCTTTTCATAGACACCACTCTTATCAAATCCCTGACTGCTTATAGCACACAGGAAATACAATTTACTTCCGAGTCCTAGCAGATGCTACCAGAGACAGACAAGAAGACTTTCCCACCCAACCCCTGCCCCCACCCCAGCCCTGCTAGAGTGGGGCATGGTTTGGCTAGCATCTGTTGCCCATGTCTCTCCCCGTCAATGGACTGGGACAACTTACTTCAGTGTGTGTCCTCGATGGTTTTCTAGCAACCTTTATCCTCTATGCCACTCCGGCGTGGGTACTGCTCCTGACACTTCAGGTACTGCTGTTGCCTTTTTGAAGACGGCAGAGTGTACTACGGTGTGGCTGGGAGAGATCTGGCTACATTGGTAATACGAACCTACCAGAAGATTCCCTAGTTTTAGTCCTGCCCCCTCACTGCATCACCACCATGACAGCTGAGGTGTTCTGGATCCCTGCACCAATCACAGGCTTGTACTTGGGCCAATCAAAGGCCTGAAGCTACTATACACATGCAACAGCCCACAACCGCATGTTGGGTTAGTCTAAAAGGGCTTCCTCCAGGGTACTAACCATGTGCTTCAGTAGAAGCCCTATTAAGACAAACACTAGCTTTTGGGTGCTGTAAACCTGCTCCTGGCTTATTTATTGGATTGTGTGGGCTCCAAAAGTCCTGTAAGTCTCAGTCGAGCAACCATTTCAAAAGAAAGGGACGTAAACACCAAGGACTGTCAGCAGTAATTCCAAGCCCACCAGCTGGAAGGGTGTCCAGCCCAAGCTGGCACTGGGTGACGGAGATCAACAGCGGCAGGCAGCTGTAGCTAGCTGTGTCCACCGCTGGCATCCAGCATTGCCGGGTGTTATCTGGAGACCGCAAGACTGTTTCCCACCCGCTGATACCCACTCTTAATTCTGTATTTATAATCCCCACATTTTTGCACCTTATTTGTAACTGAGCTGCGTCTTTTTCCCTTACTGCAATGGATGGAGTAGGCCCTGAACCTATTACCATTTCTCTGAATGAAATTTGCTTTGCCATTCCTCAGTAAATGTTACAATGTACATATTTCATCAGATGACAATAGGTATGCATGGAAAGGAGCTGTATTGTATGAAAGTTATAGTACCTTACTATTGAATGTAAAGCTTACAGGGGATGGAAAAGAAGTCTCTGTCTCAGGTCTGAGTCAAAGGCAGAAGAGTGGGAGAGCAGATTTCTAAATTCTTCCATTCATTTTATCTGTTCTGCCATCATAAGGAGGCAAAATTTCTGGCCAAAAGTTTGGTGGTGGAAATTTCAACTCCCGGTTACTCAATTAGATTTCATCAAAAAGTAAATTCTAAGCTACAAGGTAATATCTTTGCTATTTATGTTTTTGTCTGTAGTCCGCTATCCTGAAAATTTCAGGTTTATCAGGTAAGAAGTTACATGCACACTCCTGTGGAATTCACTGTCTCTGTGTAAAAGCTATTTTGTAAGTTGGAAAGAAAAAAAAACCAGGTTTTAAATTAAGGAATAAGTTCCCAGTTCATTGAAAACTGTGATTTAAAAAAAAGTATTATGTCCTTTATGTATGTCCTCTTATTTTTTACAACATGGAGGCTGTGCAGTTGAATCCATGGGAAATAGATTGTGATAACATCACCTTCTTTCCTTTTATGAAAAATGTATGGATTTTTACTAAACTTATCTGAGGGCAAGTTCCAAGAAATTACTTTTCTGGAATGATAAAGGCTCAGCCTCCATTCCTAGAACTACTTCAAGGTGGACAGGAAGAAAGGTCAGTTCATGAGCTATGAGTAAATTTGAAGGAGCCAAAATAGTGTTTTGATTAATGGTAGCTAGGTACAACATATAAAAAATATTGAGACTCTATTTTTGAGGGCAAGTTTGGGCCAAGGAAGAGAGTTTGAATGTGAAAAGTATTTAAAATTGATACATATCATCATCCTTTATGTATCCAGGGTCAACATGATTCCACTGGGAAGTGTGGATTTAAAACATATTCCTTGGATGACACAGTAATGTTTGGAAATTGGAAATCTAGGGTTGGCAGTAGGTTTTCAAAGCTACATCTCAAGCAAATATCAATAGAGATTATTTCCTGGTTGGCCATTTCTCTGGGGAGGAAAGTCTTAATCACAGGCAAATACTGGTGGGAGTAATTTATCCTTACAATTACATACTTTAAATGACAGTTATAGGGACATGTCCAGAGGGAATTCCAGCTGTATTTCTAAGCACTTAATAATCAGACCTTTGCTACCTATCTAAATTTCTTTGTATTCATCAAACATATATTCTGCTCTTGCAATTTTTAAAAGCACTTTCTACTGAGCATAGACAGATGATCTCAGATGTGGTTTCTGCCTCTGTCTCTTTGTTCTTTTCAAAAAATTTAACAGCCATTTTTTTTCTTACTCTAAAAGGAAAAAGAGCTGGTTTTATGTTTAAAAATGAATAAAGTGTTAATTCCATCATCCAGATACAATTTCTTTCTAATTTGAGGAAGTGCGGAGAACACACAATTTAGCATTTTAACTGCTTCAAGAACATCCATTCAGTGTGCCTAAGTACATTCACAGTGTCGTGCAACCAAATGCAGAATATGCTTCATCCGGCAAAGCTGAAATTCTCTACCCCTTAAACAAAACCCGTATTCTCTTGAGTCCCCAGCAACCATTGTTGTATTCTCTGTCTCTATGAATTAGAGTACTTTAGATACTCATGTAGTGGAATCAGATAATAGCTTTTTGCGACAGGTTTATTTTAATCAGCATAATGTACTTAAGATGCATCGATGTTGTAATATGTGTCAGATAAGATGCATTTCCTGAGAGCATCTTTAAGTTTCCTTTTAGTCATATTTATTTACAGTTTTCAAAC
The DNA here is from genome assembly GCA_004027595.1 of Dinomys branickii. NCBI lineage: Eukaryota > Metazoa > Chordata > Mammalia > Rodentia > Dinomyidae > Dinomys > Dinomys branickii. Next base: position 43,655 of record PVLD010013907.1, on the reverse strand, counting down.
AAATACTTTGCTTTTAGTTTTATTCACTTAACCTAACAAGGATTTTCCTATGCGTTTTTTTTTTAAATGTGAGTGCTAGGGATGTAGATTAGTGTAAAATTATGTGCTTAGCATTTGTGAGGCCTTGGGTTCCTTCACGAGCACCTCTAAAAAGAAAACAGAATAGATTATTGGACCTGAATTCTCCGTGTTTGTGTATACACATTTACAGATTATAAATTTGCTGTTTAGTCCCCTCTATTTCCTTTGTTCCAACAATTCTGAATCCATCTTGATTCTATGACTTTTACTTGGGGAGGTCAATTGCTGTGTTTAGTGTAAAAAAAATTCTTGGCTTATTTTAATCTACACAGTAATTACTTCATTAAAAATGACTTATGAATCCAGCGCATGTGACTGACTCAGGGGCCAGAAGGACAGGGTATGTCTGAGTGAGGAGGAGGAGCTCTGGGTGGACAAATAGCAATGGTTCTTTTACTGTAGTATTTTTGAGAATTTAAATATTTACTGTATTTTACAATCAGATTATGGTTTTATGGAGGAGACAGACACCACATCAAGCATTTTAATGAATCAAAATGTACAGTTTTAGCAAGATAATAAAGGTAAAGGTAAATTAAGATACTAGTCTGTACTACTGTTATACAAATCATCAAAGACAGAAAAAATTCTCCTGAGAAAGTTAGACTTAATTTGATATTTTTAAAAAAGGGAGAAGACTACTAAATGAAGGAGATGGGAAAGATATTTCAAGCAGAAAGAGCACGCATGCAAAGAACTTTGGTGAGAAGAAGCAGGTGAGAAAACAGGGCTTGTTGGCATGAGCAGAGCACCGTACAGGAGGACTGGAGAGATAAGGAGGGCCCAACAGCACCATGGAAATCGATTGAGGGCGGGCAGGTGAATTCAGAAAGCCCAGAAAGGAAATTTTGTTACCCAGAGTGGAGGTAGCAAGCCTCTGCCAAAAACAGTGACCAAAAAATGAAGAGACGTGGATGGAAGCAAAAATTCATTGCGTTTATCATCAGAGTGGAACTGAGTGGGGCGGGCTACGCTGGCAGCAAGGAGGAGCTGTACGATTCTGAGTTGCAGAGCTAACTGCATGGTGGCGCCATCTGTGGGAAGTGTGAGGATCTCTTCTTCATGCGGAGGAAGAGGTCAGCATCCATGTGGGGCATGGTAAGTTTGGGCTTGGAGGTCTAGCGAGTGCTGGCTAGAAAGCTGGCTGTGAAAGCTGGCTTCTCAGTCACACGCTTTTATCACAGTGATTCCCCGGTTTTGCTTTCTTGTTTTGTGACGAGTGCCATTCTGCTATGTAGGCTGTTCAGGGTATGTTGTCATTTACAATGGCCAACAAACGTTTTTCTTAAATGGCATTGTTATGATTGTGTCTAGATTTATGTGGTCACAGGTGGGGCCTTTTCAGAGGTGACTGAATCTAGAGGGTGTGACCGATTCATGGTGCAATGCTAGGATGAAGGGCAGGTGACTACTAAATCAGTTCACTGACTGGCTTAGTATCGCCTTAATCCTGGTAGTCTGGATAAAATATAAGGGGCAGAAAGAGATTGTCAGGCCCCTTGTTCTTGATCACTTAGGTACCTTCTGCCTGCCACGAACTGTTTCTCCTCTTCAATGCCTGCCTACCATGCCACCCTGCTTTGGAGCCAGCTGATGATAGATTGAAAGCTCTATGGACTGTGAGGTTTTCCCCCTTTAACTTTGAGTGTTCGGTATCTTGTCTTAGCAATGAGAGAAAAGTAACTAAAGCAGGCTCCATAGGAAATACTTCTGGCCTGTGGAACATAGGACTTTTCTGTGCAAGCTCTCAACTGTGTCCTGGTAGCAGTAGACAGACACAGACATAAATAAACAAATAGGTATGCCTGTCTTTTAATAAAACTTTATTACGAAAACAGGCATGTCTAGTTTGCTGAACCAGTTTTCAGGAAAGTTATCACACTTTAAGTCATTCGGGTCACGTAAGTGTGCATTGACATTCCATGTACGTATGATCTACGGTTCTCATATTGTGATTCCTTTGCTGTCTTTCTAAAAACGCAATTTTTTACCTTGTCCAGAGTTACTGAGCCAACTCAGTGCAGCAGAGCCTAGCAACCTGCATTTATGAAACCTTCCGGGTGGTTCTGATGCATGCCAAAATCTGGGAAACATTAAAGTAGAAGAGTAATTCTCAGCACTGGCTACAAAATTAGAATTAAATGGGAGGATGTCTCAGTTACTTTTCTCTCCTTGCTGAGACAAAATACCCAACGCCCAAAATGATGGAAGGAAAGGTTTATTTAGTTTACAGTTTGTGGAGATTTCAGTCCATACTTGGCTGGTTCAGAGGCAGAGTAGCACATAGCAGAGGGCAGATGTTCATGGCTGCAGAGCACAGCAAAAAACACAACAGCAAAAGGGAGGAATCGCGGGCAACCAGCCTCTTTCCTTCCCTTACATTGTAAACAGGCTGCCCTCACCCAGGGGGCGTGTAGCTCTCACACAATCTCCATGCCCTCCTCTTCCACAGGCTCAGGATGAATACAAAGTAATCACTTTGGCTTCCTGCTGAGTCACTCAGCCAAACCTCTAGACTCCCCAAGTTGACACAATGTATCAACTATGATAATCCACCCCTTGTCAACTTGGCAACCAGACACATTTTTTTAAACTAGTTTCCAGATACAAAGACATTTTATTACATTAGAACCATAACATTTTCCCCAGCTAAAGACTCACGCACATCCCTTTATGCAAAAGGCATTTAGTCCATCTGCAAGAGTTGCCAAAGTCCTAACAGTTTCAGTGTTGCTGAAAAGTCCAAGGCCCTAGTCTCCTCTCAGATCTAAGGCAAACTCTTTAGTTACAAGCCCCTGTACGAATGAAAAGTTAAACACTTCCAACATTTAATGGCACAAAATAAACGTTATCATTCCAAAAGGCACCTAGAGGTGCATATAGAGCATTGGGCCAAAGCAAGTCCAAAACCCAGCAGGGCTAACATTGGGTCCTGTAGTTACACCTCCAGCATCTGAAGCAACTTGTGGCACGTTGTGAGCTCCAAAGGGCTTGTGTGAGTCCACCCCTATGGCACTTTTGGTGGTTACAACCTCCATGGCTTTTTTTTTTTAGGCCCGCTTTGCTCCCTCCTTGCAGGTTTTTTTGGCTGATTCATGTTTTTGGCTTTTTTAAACTTTTGAGGTCTCCCGTATACCTTTTGCTTTACACTCACAGCCTCACATATTGCCCTCTCAGGGGAACACTGCCTGGCCTCCCAGGCCTTCTGAAATCTGGGTGGAAGCCTCTTTAACCTCAGAACTCTTGCATTCTCCATGCACCTAAAGCCATGTGGATGATGCCAGGGTATGCTGCACCTGGAACAGTAGTTAAACTTTCCTCTCTCTTGGCCATAGGGGTCCAGTGCCTGAATCACTGGGCACTCTTGAATCCAATTCTGAGAAACAAATTCTCTATGCCGCTGCCATTCTGGAACATGGCGGTCTTTGGCTTTCTACTCAGGGCCAGGTCTCTCACCTTTACAGTTTCGAGGCTGCAAAGGGTGGAGACTTACTGCTTCTTGTGATATCCTTGCACCATCTTTTCCATTGTCTTGTTCCTTCTCAGCAAAGAGATCTCCTCAGCCTTATCTTTGTAGTCCACAACTTTACTGGTGCTTCCGTTCTGGCCAAACTCACAACGTTTTAAATCATCCTGCTGGGCTCTTTGCTCTTGCTTCTCAATATAAATCTTGCTAAAAGCCCTTAACCATAGCCATGCCACTTTCCCAACATTCGACTGCCTTGAAATTTCTTTTGCCAGATTAATCAGTTTGCTGCCGCCCTTAATCTCAGTCTTAGGCAAAGTCTTTGGACACAAGCAAAATGCAGACAAACTTTCTGCCAAGCCATAACACACATCATCTGGAGTCCAACAACCAATGCAGTCCTTCTTCCCAACAGAAATCTCTCGAACCTGGTCTTTACTGGCAGGATTTCTATCAGCCTTCTGGTCTTCTGAGCTCTGACCAGAATCTCCCAGGCAGAAGAGCTGATGGTGTTCTAGCACATCTCTTTCAGGCAACATCTCTGAATCTTTACAAAATCACAAGCCATTTCCAAAGGCTCTTAAACCACATGGTCAGGTACAGTAACAGGAAAGACCCCACTCTGCTGGTACCAAATTCTGTCTTGGTTACTTTTCTCTCATTGCTGAGACAAAATACCCAACACCCAAAATGAAGGAAGGAAAAGTTTATTTAGCTTACAGTTTGTGGAGGTTTCAGTCCATACTTGGCTGGTTCAGAGGCAGAGTGGCACATGGCAGAGGGCAAACATTCGTGGCAGCACAGCACAGCACAGCAAAGAGCACAAGAGCAAAAGGGAGGAATGGCGGGTAAGCAGCCTCTTTCTTTCCCTTACACTGTAAACAGGCTACCCCCACCCAGGGGCTGTGTAGCATTCACAGAGTCTCCAGGCCTCCCTCTTCCACAGGCTGAAGATATATACAAAGTAAGCGCCTTGGCTTCCTGCTGAGTCACTCAGCCAAACCTCTAGACTCCCCAGTTTGACACAATGTATCAACCATAGTACAGGATTTTTGAACAAAATTATAATCCAAGAACACTTTCAAGAGTGATTCAGTGTTCAATTACGATTGCCAGTAAATATTTTTAGAATGCTTCCATATCATCCTCACATGCTGCTAGCTTTTAAGTAACTTTGATTTTATACAAGTAACCTACACTAACTTAGAAAGCAATCATTTCCCCTAAAATTTAGGTTTATTTCAATAATATTATACCTAAAAAATTAATATTAGTGGGATTAAAGTTCATGTGGAAGTACTTTTCCTCAATTGACAATCAGCAGTGAAATTTTTGTCATAGGAAGTTGCTTAATCTAAAGAAATAGACTGTAGACAAGTTGAAACTAACCTAGAGGTCATGTTAAAATTTATTTTTCTTTACTTGGTGTTTGAAGAATTAAAATTCTGGTAAAATTTGGAAGAAGAAATAACAAAATCAAGCTCAAGTCACTTCAGTGGTACTCACCTTGTTTCCTTATATTTGCAAAAGTAAAGCTCATCAGATAAGCAGAACCAGTGAAATGCTGAACACGTTCCTCGGAGATCCAGCCCCTTCACCCATTTGAGAGTAAAAAATATCTCACCTTCTCCTGGGCATTCTAACAATTGCAACATATATTACTTAGAGTACACACACTTTTTAAATTAAAAATGTTAAAGACTTTGATCTAAAATCCTGGCTTATCAGAAAGAACTTTCATGTTTCATGTTAAGGTGGCTCTGCCTGCCAAGAGTTCTTTCTGGAACCTCTGTTGCAACACTGATGGTGATGCAAGTTGTGCAAACTCTCCAGACTGCCAGATTTTATTACAATTTAAAGACGTGAATCTCAGTTACTGTGCAAGGCATTGGAAAAGTGTTTAGATGAACATGAAAAATTTATGACTTGTTGACCAACGGCAGCAACTTGCAGTGATAGGAGTGGTAGATCAGAGGAAACCAATTAATGTAACTCTAGATGAATCGCATCAACTTCATCCAGTTTAAGGGTAAAACATTAGACAAGTAAGTTTCTTTACTTGAAGAATAGAGATAGTAACAACTTGTCAAGGTAAGCTTCTTGTCAAAATCACTTGAATTTTGTAAAATCTAGGGGTCTTAGGAGCCAGTATAAAATTGCTACTGTAGTCAGTCATATTTATCTTTTTCAGTTACATAATAGCATTCTTCACATTATTCTCTTGAGATGTAGCTTTTGACATAATTTTTATGAATACTCTATAACCTAAATGTTCATTTAAAAATGGACACCACACTTGCAGATATGGTTTCCTCTTCTATTTCTATCACCCACTAATATTATTGAACAACTTCACGAGGTGTGAGAAAGCTGTTGCTTAAGAGCATGAAGAGCTGTCATGTTTTAAAAACAACCTCATGTCATACTTTTACTTTTGTTTCTTTATGTGACTCTTAGAAATCTAAAACATTTGGCTTATATAACCAAAAATGATTGTATAATGTCAGATCTCACTGTGTTCACTATTAGCTCAAGTTCATATCTACATCTACAATTCTTGAAGTACTGTTTTTATCAGAATCACCCTGTGCCTCAATTCTTTGGGGGAGGATTTACTAATTCATATTTCTAAAAGGTTCTGAGTGAATATGGATGGTATTTGTCTAGCAATATTTAAGACCCACTAAGGTATATCATTACTAAATGAGAAAGAGTCTATTTAATTTTATTCATTCAGGAAAAGATTACAAGATAAATCATACAACTGGCTTTAAGAGTGTGACTCACTAACTTAGTTAGATCCACCATCCTCATTTTTTATGTATAAACCAAAGTAATAATAGTATTAGTAAATGATTGCAATTTGGTTCATATTATTGTTTAAATTATATTCAATATATCAGATTTATACAGGATCACTAAAACAATATTTCTTATTGTAATATACCTATGTGTTATTGTGCAAAATAATAAAAACAAAATTTTTGAGGAAACATGAAATCAGTATGATAAATTCTCCCTTAAAGTCTATGCCATTAGGGGCTGGGGATATAGCTCAGTGGAATAAGTGCCTGCCTAGCAAGCGCAGGGTCCTGAGTTCGATCCCCAGTACCGCAAAAAAAAAAAAAAAAAAAAAAAACAAATAAAGTCTATGCCATGACAATATCGAATACATTTGGAAGCATCACATTACAAAAAATTATATACCCCAAGCTACAGATGTCTCTATTTTGGTGACAGCTGCTTCAAAACTCATGACTAATACAATTACAATTTTGCATGTGTTTGGATTCTGTTATCAGTATCATTATTTAATAAGCTGTCTCAAATTACTTTTGAGATAGGCAGAGTAGAAACCAAAGCTCATGGACAAAAAATGTTTAAAAATCATTTTATTTCAGATAAATGATTTCTACTTATATCTCTCTAGCACCTTCCAGATCTTTATAATTTATTCAATTTCTTGAAAAACATGTATTACTTTTCAAAAGTTCTGGTAATCTTATCACTGGAAAATTTCTATATTTTTTTTAACTTCACTTTAAAATTACTTTTACTGATATATAAATATGCATATTTTATGAGACACCATGTATTTGTTTGTATAGTTAATAAAATTTCAATAAAATTATAAAGAAGTAATTTCAATTTCACAAAATGTTTGTTACAAAACTGAATCAGACAGATCAAAGGTCTCTTGACTCTAGTCCAATTCTCTGTATTCTTTTAAATATGATTTCAAACATCAGTTTGATGTCAAAACTGCCTGTATCTTTCTATGAGTTTATCACAGAACTACATGGTTTGGGTCTTTTTATTAACATATCTCATTTGTTTTTTGAGAAAATGTGCTTGTCTTAATATTTCATTTTTCTCTCTGCTACTGAGTGTCACTATGTCATTAATATTCCTTGAGATTTTTAGTTTGAGTTTATGAATTTCTGGATCCGTGACGTTGTCACTGGCACAAAATGAATTGAAGAGTCCAGCTAGGAAATGTCACTGCCCCAAATGGCTACGGAAATACGAGTCCACGGAGAGATCTGGGCTCAGTCCATCGAGCACTTCTGTAGAAGCAAAGCTGCTATAGGACTGCATTCTCCTTCTGTGGGGTACCACATAAATTGCTAGGAGAAACGGTTGCACAGTCAGCAGCGTGATAGACTACAGATGGAGGCCGACGTTAGGACAGATGAGCTTCCCTTGGTTCAGTCACTACAGAAAGCTTGGATAAAACCAGTGGCCGGCATTTAGCAGGTCTTATTCCTTGCTGTCTGGATACTTATTAATGTCATCATACTGTCTTCATTTTACAGGTGGAGCCAAAAAAACTAAGCCAATACCCCACACTTATGCAGCTGGTGAACAGCAGGTGTGATGTGCACCCGAGATACTCGCATTCAGAAACAAAGCTCTACTGCTTCTTAAGAAAAATATGTATTCCTCCCCAAATAAACACCCACGAGAAAAATGAAAATCTACATAAGAAAGACTGAAAAAATGTGAGAATTTTTCTCCTGTCCCCAAGGAATCACTAATTCTTTTGGCTAAAAGCAATATTAAATGCTTCTCAATTGCTTTGCAGTGGGTTTTAGGTAATGTTTCTGTATATAATAGATGGCAGTTTCCTCTTCTTTTCTTGCTATGTCGTATAGACTGGCAGCTGTAGAATTTCCCAAAAAGCATTCACTCTTAATCCAACTCATATAATATGTGGTAATCTGCATGAAAATGAGCAGGAATGAATATGGAAACTCTCAGGTAGAAGATGGCAGGCATAACTGAAAAGGTCTGCTCAATGCAGTCTGAACTTAACATTTAATTTTCTTATTAGCTCCAGAAGGGCAAGCTGATTTTCGACAGGTGTAAGCAATATACATAATTAATACCGTACCTTAGGACTCTGAGGAAGATCATCAGCCAGCATTAACTGCGGACATGCTAGGCTCAGATTTGATCATATCTGATATTCAGTTTTCAAACTACAGTTATGAAAGATGTGATTCATTTATACATTTGAAAGATGTGATCATTTCCTTTTGCTTTTGAAACCAGCTTTAGAAAGCCAGCGTGGCATTCTGTTAAGGAAAAAGAAAGATTCTCATTAATCTACAAACAAGAATCATGTGGACTGTTAAAGCAGCAGTGAATATGAATAAAATTGGGCTGAATAATGACATTTAAAGTAAAACAGAAAGATCTACAATTTATTTGCAGTTGCTGAGCACAGAATGCACAGTTAAATTGCAGTTATTTGAAACACAGGGTCCTTTCAAGAACAATTGGCATCAAAAGCACTTTCAGGTTTGAATTATGTGCATCTAAGATATTGTGTAACTGTGTTTTGGGGTGAAGAATGGATTCAACCACGGTTGTTCAGAAGGCAAAGGGCTCCAAACTGCCAAGTTCAATTTCCCACATTGCAGTAAATAGAACAAAAGGGAACCAACTTGAATTTCACCTGAGTTTTAGTGACCTTGCAGCAGACCTCCTCCGCTTTGATCATTGTGTGATCCCTCTTTTCTTATTACTTTCACCATATTGTTTCATCAACCTCTGACTCTGCAGAAAGCCTATAAGCCAAAATACCAGAAGAAAAAACTCTTATTCCAGTAGGTTGATCTGAAATCAATAGAAGCCCAAGTGGTTTGCTTCTGATTATCTTTGAGGAGAGTTCTCTGATTTGCTCAAAAGGAATTTTAAAAGTAGCCATTTTGTTTGGGTAGGTTAAGGATAAACGAATTGATTTCCCCTTGTAATTTCTCTTACTTCTCTCAGCAATTCCTTTAGACATCAGTATATGATATGACGGGTCCGCTGATTGGGAACAGTGTGCTCTTACTGGGGACGGATCAGTATTGTCCCAGCTAAACGTGAGCAAGACAAGAATGATGAAATAGCTGGTGGGGCATGGTGAACTTTATGGCTACAAAACAGGGAAAACATAATTAAACCACATGAGTCTGTTTTTTCTTTACGTGGTCTTTCAAAATCTCATAAGTCATTTGTCCAACAAGTCAACTTCAAATAACCCTTTGCTCTGCCAAATTACATTTACTTCAATGGTGTTTTTATCATTTTTATTTTCTTGCATTAATCTTCATTTTATTGAAGATAAGGGATTCACCGACTTAAGCATTCATTGAAAACTATGTTTTAAGACACTTCTGGACAAGGGACTGTTTTCTGTGCTGGTGCTGGGGAAATAAGGAGGTGTGCTTAGTCCTCAAAAGAAAACAAAACAGGGTTTGGCAAATAGAGTCTGAGGTGACAGAGTGATTGTAGATTCATCCAAGAAAGTCTTCTGAAGAGGTAACATGAGTCTGTAATGTTTTGATAGGAAAAACTACAGTAGGCAGAATGAGTTTGAAGCGCCTGGCATGGGTGTGCGCTCGCTCCCTTGGAAGAACTGAAAGGAGAGAGTTCTGCACACACAGCAGGTCAGAGCAGAGCGGGGGAGAGGTATAGGTCTGCTGTGGCGGGGCCGGCCCGACCTTGTGAACTGTGAATTGTGTTCTAACTGCGGACGAAGACACTCAGGGAGGAGCCTAATGTGATTTACGGATTCGAAACAGATCACTCCGATTGTGACCGACAGAACAGATTCTGTCAATAGAGTGGAGAAGCAAACGTAAGGGAAGGGAAGTCAGCAGGGAGGCCGGGAAAGCACAGATTTCCCTTCTGATTGCACCTGGCTCTCCTGTGAAGAGGAAGCAAAGTGCTGGGTGCTCGTGGGAGGAGTGGGAGAAGGGAGGCGGAAGGGAAGAGGAGGAGGTAGGGACGGGTCACGTGGGAAAGTGGCCGGGTGAACCGAGCTGGGAGCCTGGGTAGAGCTACGCACAATCTGCGCTGAGGGAGGTTTAAGAACAAAGTTCGTAGATGAGAAGATTTGAGTCAGCCCCTACCGCTGGGTCATGTGTGGGCAGTAACTGAGAGGAATGCACAGCCGCAAACTGACCCGAGCTGGTAAATCCGCTGGAGTCCGCGAGGGAAAGAGCTGGCTTTGAGATTGTACCCTGAATTCCTAAGGCCTTCCACGTTTCTTTCTCTGCTTTCCCGTGTTGCTCTCCAGAGGGACACGGGAAGCCCTCCAAGGGCACCTGGATACGAGCGGGCCTGGGCTGAGGCCTGCTCATGCTGCGTTGGGTTGCTGGTCCCTGAAATCCGTCTTTCTGCCTGTTTCAGTGGTCCTCGTTGCTGAGCTCTTAGACCTGAACAAAGGCTCCGCGTCAGGCCCTTCTCTCAGCCCAGCTTCTCACTGAGGTTCACAAGGTCACATGAGGAAGCTGTGTGCCCTTCTCATGGCACAAAGAGAAGGAATCTGCCTCAGGATCGTCTGTCAAAGCGTCTCTGCCGCAGTTGCAATTTCCTGTGTGATAGATGATTTTGTCATGGTATACGCTCAAAAGTTCAGCCCCACACTGTGGATAAAAAACCAGGCAAACACTCTCAGTTAATTTTGAGTCCCTTCTACCTGTGCAGGTACTCGGAACCACTTCACCCCAAGGCGCAGCATTCTGGAGGGGTGGTGGTGGTGGCAGCAGGGGCTGGTGACAAGAAGACCACACTGTAGGAAATCACCCTTCCTTTACCCAGCGCCACAGCTGCGGCCAGCAGTGTCGTCCACCAGACTGCACTCTTGAGGTGGTGCTGCAGATAAACATTTTCAGGAACGTTGTATTTTTATTTATAAATAAATGAACAAAACGATGATTTTCATGGTGTATGACTTGCTAGAGATACAAGTCTATTTTACATTTTAAACTGATCAGTAGCCTCTCTCCTTCCTTCCTTCCTTCCTTCCTCCCTCCCTCCCTCCCTCCCTCCCTCCTTCTCTCTCTCTCTCTCTCTCTCTTTCTTTCTTTTGAGACGGAGTCACACTGTGTAGTGCAGGCTGGCCTAGAACTCACAGCAATCCTCCTGCTTCAGCCTCTCGAGTGCTGGGATTACAGGTGCGCATAATCTCTGCCTGGCAGTAGCTTCTCTTTCACACAGTGGTTAAGTGCTGGCAAAGGACATACAGAATAATGATTTTAGAAGAAATAAAAATGCATTTTTAAAAATTTCCCCAAATGTCCCTTTTTAAGGATATAAAAATAAACATTTTCCTACCACCTAAAACGTGAGCTGAGAGGGAAGCTGGAAAAAGCTTCTACTTCTCGGACTACTTTTTAACATACTAGGCCAAGAATGTTTATATAATTACTCATTTACTGAGTGAATAAGTACTTTTAGTTTGTATGCTGTGACCACAAGAGAGATAAGAAGAACAAAGTAACTTCTGAAGAAACCAGACAGGAGTATCAAAGTCTTACTGTAAACTCAAATGTGACAGTTGGGTGCACGGTAGCTCCACTTCCAGAGTCAGTCAGCTTCTGCGGACGCTCTCGCCATGTTGTTTTCCTGTTACTTCTGTAAATCTGAGCTGGTTGGCTCAGTTTCTTTGGTGTTAGCTTGTGTGGCTCTGAGAACCTAGAGCGGTATTTTGAAGATTAAATGAGATAAATGGAAATGCCACCGTGGCTGCTCTTGAGGTCATTGTTAGCATTAAGTCATAATATTTTAAAAGATGTAGTACACTTCCAAAAATTCCACAACCTACTAGTGTAAATAAGACAAACATTGGGTTCACTGGACAGTTGGAATTATTGAACCAGATAGTGGGAAAAGCCACTGGACTTCAAGACTCTCCCACAGATCGGTTCAGAGATGTATTCTGAGTGAAGGCGAGATCAGACCGGAGAGTCTTCAGGATGATAGCACAGTACTAGTGAAAACCTTTCTCTGAGGGTTATAAACTGATTTGAAACCTGGGAGGTGGCCAGATACACTCTTCCATATATGAAGAAGAAGGATTTTGAGAAGGAGCTTTCCTTTCTTAGGAACATGGGGCTCTGCGTGTTGCTTGCAGCTGATTCGATCTCTTAAGCAGCAAGTCAGAGATCCCCGCAGGCAAGCGCACCTCGGCTGGGAGGGTTTTAGTGTAAATATCATTGTCTATCAAGGCTGTAATTTCCTCCGTGCCCTTAGTGATTCTTCATCATTACTGTCGCCCTCTTTCCTCTCTGACTTGAACCATTAAAAATAACTCCCGCCAGCACCCTAAAGCCTGTCTCTCACACTTCCCTTTCTGAATCTCACGTGGCTCCCAGCCACATATTGGAATATATTTGTGCTTGATGGAAATATGCCGTTATTCCACTGACAGCCTTTGCACTCTGAACACAGAGATGTGGGTTTTTAAAGATCTCCGTCTTCTGAACTTTTGATTAAAAGCCAAGGACCTAGAATGATGCAAATGTACGTTTCTGCATAGGCTCCACTCAACAGTTGTGAATATCTTTATAGTCCACTATGATCTAAATATATCCTGACTGCCCTGAATTAGGATTTTTACCAATGGTTTTCCCCTGAAGAAGGGACTATGTGGTAGAACTCAGTTTTGTTGCGTTTTGCTTTAATTTCTTTCTTTGTCTTCTGTAAGAATTCCAAGCATAATTAGTTTATGAGCATGAGGCTTGGGGTTTGCTTATTTTGAAATGGATCAGCAGCACGTCCGCTCCAAAACCACAGCTGTTGTGGCTGTGCCTTTGCATCTGGACGGTCTCACCCAGACTGAATATGCTCCACAGCCGGGCTCATTTGAAATCTCAGCTCTTCGGGTGTTGGTGCACAAGTCCAACTCACATAATCTAAACATAACCTTAAAAACCCTCCTGCGCATGCCTTCATGTGGTGCGCAATAAGGAGAATGCGCAGATAAAATAGGCTGCTGTGTGATAAGTGTAAGTGTGTTGTTCATTTATATCAGTGAAACACCTCATTATCAAGATTATCCTTTCCATGTTGACTACCACTGTAATATTGTATGTCAAACACTGTTAGCCTTAAAATGGTTTCTTTTTTTTTTTTGCACGGTCTATTCTATTTGTATAATCACACTCAGTGTACTGAGTTAAAACATAAAAGACAGTAACATTTTTCAAATGTTTACCACTTATAACCTGACAAATGTTCTTCAAATGTACGGAATAGAGAGATGTGGATCAAAGAAAAGGACATGTGGGCACAGCAAAACACGTGCGAGCTGCTTGCCTCTCTTGGCGTAACTGTGGGTGAAGTGAAATGAAGTGTTGCACTTGCATATGCTTCAGGGCATGCTCCCACTCCAGCTGAACAGAGCACTGCTAACGTATTAGGACTATCGGAAGGCCAAGCAGAACCATATTCAGCCCCCCAATGGGGAGGGTGTACACACTCACATCTGCACACTGTGTTTTAATAGAAACACAACACATATGGAAGTGAATAGTCAGGGCAAAGAGTGCAAGGAAAGAATCAACACCTGAGCACTTGTTTCCAGGAAAGAGAAGATCCAGTGGGAAATGACAGCTACCTATGTATGTTTGAAATCTTTTGTGAAAAGTAATTTATCTTGTAAAATTTAGAGTGAGTAGTTAAGTGTCAAACACATTTAAGAAAACAAAATGAACACCTTTATAAACAGTGTTGTCTCACAGTGCAACATATGGGAAGATACTGAATTTCTTATCACTGGTGACATTCTCACTGTTACTTTAAGACATAGTATTGAACAATACAGACATCTTTAGGGGAAGTTGGCCAAGACGACATTTTATGCCCCAAATGATCTTCCTACTTGTTTATTGAGAACGTAGCCCATTTGGTGACAGCAATATCCTGACAATTTGGGTATCAGTATTTTAGTCCAAACATATGTACAGACCCATTATTTCATTTTCTCTGGAGTAGATCAAGTTTACAAGTTTATAGCTATTTTTCGAGCTATATTATGTACATTTTGTATATTTCCCATTATTATGTATATTTCCGATTTTCATTTTAATATTGTCACAGTTTGAATCAAAACTCATATGGTTATACTAGTTATAATGGTTATTCTTTCAAAGGATTTAGAATACTAGTATTCAAAGATATAATAGATTTCTCCTTTATATTCCCCAGTACTCAGTATGTTAATATACAATGGATATTCTTACCAAGATTAATTGATTTAATTATATCTGTACAAAAATACTATCCTATAATTCCATACTGCTACCCCAGGGAAATAATAATATTGAAAGTGATTCTTTTAAAATCAAAGTCATTATTGAGCATCTTAAATTATTTCCTTTCTCTTTACCCTGTTTGCTCCCCTTTTATGCAGTACTGGTGACTGAGTCCAGGGCCCCCACTCCTTCAAAATGTTAATGTGTAAACTCTGTAAACTTCTGAGAAAAATAGAAAATATTGGTAATGTTTAACTTTTAAAATTTGAAAACCTGGAGATTATGTGAGAGGAATGCCATGTAATATGTTCTGTCTGGAAACAGGTTTCGGATGGAAATTTAGAGAAACAAACACATTTTGTCCAAGAGTCTTTTTTTTTCTTGTGCTGTTTCGGGGCTGAAGATTTATTTAGTCTTTCTCCCAGATGTACATGTAAACTGCCGACTAAATGACATTTGGTTCCACTGTCGCATATTTATTTCACTGTGATGTAGTTTAGGTATTAATAATGAAAATTAATGTTTGATTTGTAGAGCAAAGTTGTTTGAAGTATCACTGGCTGAAAGACAACCCTTGAAAGGAACTTTGGGATCATTTGATGGTATGAGAAACAGAATTAGTTTAATTAAATATTTAGATACAGGACAGAAAGGGATTTTTAAAAACAAAAAAATGAAAAGTGATTTTATCCTCTAACAGATGTGTGAATAGAAATAGGTACTGGTGTTTTTATACAATGTCTGTGATATACAGTTTTAAGAAATATTTATTTATTAAAAACAAAATTTACCTACATTAGGAAGATATCAAGGAATAATCACATTAAATTTCCTCATTTTCTATTTGTTCATTCAACAGTATTTATTCAGCATGCCTGGCACATTTATATGTGAATCCTGTATGCCATACAGAACAGTAATCTGCACACATAACACTCATGGACCATATATCATTCATTCATTTTTTTCTTGTTTTCATTCAACAAAGACTTATAAGCTCTTACTGTATGCAGTGATCTGTGAGGCAATGGTTAGAACAGCTGTTCTCTTACAGCTTTTAACTGAATTGTGGGAGATTTATAACTAATTTTCCTACATATTAGCCATAATAGTAACATGACTAAAGGTAAAAATTGAAGTTGTTTGGAAAAAATTGCAGTGTGTTCTGAGGTAATTAAGATATATCTAATTGAATTTGTTTTATTGTTTACGGTTTCTTTGAACATGTCAACAACTAAGTCTTGTGCCATGAGAGGGAAACTGTTAAAGCAAAATAAATGGAAAAAAGAGTTCAGAGAGTAGTTTCAGATAAGCTGCAAAGATTGGGGATTTTACTGTAACCAAACGCTATGCCCAAACAGGGAGTGTGAAAATCATCTGTGTTTTCAACAATCATTTTGGCTGTAGTTTCGGGAAGAGTAAGTCTGTGCAGTAAGAAGAGAAAAAATAGGTAAATGTAGAAAGAACAATTAAGGTGTAATTACACTCTTTCAGGCAGGACACCATGGTACTAAGGGAAATAAAAGTAGCAGGAGAGATGGAGTGTGTGTGTCAGCTTTGATAGGCATGTAAGAAGGACTTTCAATTGTAAAGAGATAAGAGGGAAGGAGCAATTACAGCTGTTGGAAAGAGAAAAGACAGGACGCAAGGCTTCCAGAGAGGCCTTAAGATGCAGAAATTTGAAAAGTACAGGAAAGAGAAATGGGTGGGTGTTTAGGTGCGCTATAAAAGAAGTGCCCAATTTGCACGAGGTACAAGTGCATCATGCAAAGAACACAAAAAGTCTTTAAAGCTGGAGTGATATTCATTCATTTTCTTTTTTTATTCAACAAAGATTTATAAACTCCTACTGTATGGAAGGATCTGTGAAGAACTGGAAACTCAGATACAACAGTTAGAATATCTGTTAGAGTGTATCTTTTTATCTGGAAAGTTCTACTTTGGCCTGAAAGAGGACAGATCGCAATCATTCTAGCTGTGCGTGGGTGAGAACAACTACTGCCTTATTCTCTGCCTTTGTGCCAGGTCGCAGAGGCCCCTAGGGCCATGTGCCACCTACGAAAACCCTGATGCTGTTTCTTGTAACACCTGAGCTATGGCCATGCAGCTACGCTCGAAAGCCAACCTGGAATTAGTCTGGTGATGGTGGCGGCTCTGTCGTACCTTTAGATGATACGGTTCTGGAATGAATGGACGGAAAAGGAACGTGCACACTTACTCGTGTAGGTGTAAAGCAAGAAGAGGTGAAGGTGCTTGATGGGAGAAAGAGAAATAACAGGCACGATGACACCTATGGGACCACCAGTTGCACAAACCACAATTTTAGGAGCCTTTCAGTGACCAGGTATAATACAGAACCTTTAAAGGGAAACATACGGGTATATCAAGCCGCCTCGCCTCTGACACTTGTGACTGACCATGTACCAGGTGAAAGAAAATAGATCCAGGCAAAAGGATGTAGACACTGGGCTTTTTAATGGTATTTTAAATTATAGATTTACTTACCTGTGGTTTTTTTTTTGGCGGTACTGGGGATCAAACTCAGGACCCTACGCCTGCTCGGCAGGCGCTTACTCCACTGAGCTACATCCCCAGCCCCTTACCTGTGTATTTTGGAAAAAGGAGAATTTCACCTACAAGGAAAGCAACTCCATCTGCTCTACCATTAGGTTTTCCTGCCTCCTCCCTGCTGCATTCACCAACCCGCACCCAAGCAGGTGCTTCCAGCGTCTGTCCAGGTGCTGAGTGAAGTTCACAGACCCGTGGTTCCGCCCCTTGGTTTGCATCTTCCTGTCTGCCCGCGCGGTCACTCAGCGGGCACCTTGGGGCGCAGGTGCATCACAGCTGAGTTTACGGCCTCGTTCCTTTACCTGGAGATACAGGAGAGTCGCCCACGGAGAGGAAGGCAAGTTATAGGAAGCTGTACCTACCCCAGTTAGCGCGCAGCAGCTTGGCTGCACTTGGGAAGGATTACCGAGACAAAGCTACACCTCCATGGGTCTAAGGTAGGTATCTTTGTATCAGGAGCCTTTCTTGGGGACCCGGGAAGGTCTCCCGCCACGTCCACGCCAGCAAGGCCGAGGGAGGGTATGTGACAGGGTGGGTCACGTGGAAAGAGAAGGGCTTCAAAAGAAAAGGGCGGAGCCTGGAGGAACAAACCGAAGACGTCAGTAAAAGTTCTCGTTCAAGCAAACAAGCTAGAAAACTAGGTCGGTGTTGAGGTCAGTGTTGAGGTCAAATTTGAGCACTGTTTAACCTACGTGGCCAAATGTACGTGACATGTCACCTTCTGTTTCTTAACCATCTTTTTAAGGCTTTTATTTTAGCACGCACCGTTTTAATCACCTTTTAAAAGCCTCTCCGAGACGCTTTGCTTTCCTTCGTTTCCAAATTCATCTGGGATCACATTCTTTGTTCCTGTGGTTTCATTCCAGAGGGTTCTCTCATTTCCCACAGACTGCCACGGTCACTCGGGCAGGGCAGACTCTGGCAGTGCTAGTTTCTCTGGCCAACTCCCGCAGGGCGTCCGGCCCGATGGCAGCGCAGCAGCGAGGTATCTACTCATTTCTCAGATCACTGTGTGCCAGCTACAGGCTCGTGCAGCAAAACTGTGCGGCCAGGACTTCCTGCGTGCCGCGCTCGTGTGCTTATTCTGTGTCTGTGCGTAACAACCGTCGTCTTCACTCGAGTAAGTTTGTCTTTGGTGAGGTGCTGTGTCTTTCACTCCTTGTTATGTGACCAGGGGCTAGAATAGCTCCCAACCCACTGACCATACCCAGTGAATATTTTTAAAGGAAAAAAATGTAATTTTAAGTTAATAAAGATATACCCACAAACATGCCTAAAGGTGATGTTAAAGATACAATCTTCATGCGAAATGCTGTTGGTGATGAATTGCTTGTGCTTGTGGTATAATTTAGATCTAAAATACCCTCCCAGGGCTGGGGATACAGCTCAGTGGCATAAGCACCTGCCTGGCAAGTGCAGGGTCCTGGGTTTGATTCCTGGCACTACAAACAAACACCCTAAAATATCCTCCCAAAGTCTCATTTATTTGGAGGCAGAGTCTGGTCAGAAGAGGTAGGTCGTAGGGGGCATAATCTGGACGCATATTTCATAATTTCAGATCCTCTATGATTCCTGCCGAACAGGGGTTGAGCAGCTCTTCTGTGCCATGCACAGCTACCATGACGTTTTTGCCTTGGACCCAACCAACCGCAGACTGCACTGGGAGCCAGGGCAACTTGTCCTTCTTTAAGTTATACAGGTTGGATATTTTGTGACTAACAGAATCTTGCATGTCGCTGTATTCAAAATATGATGTTGATATCATTGCAATAAGCAATCAGGTCTCATAGTATATACAGATATCTGAATAAATATTATTTTGACTGAGTTTTTAAAAAACACTTAAAAATAACTGTCAATATATTTTAAGACAAAAACATTTGACATTTAATATTGAGCCTGCCTACAATTCGTTCTTCTCTTGCTTCTTTATTGCACACTGAGAAACATCATCAAATCATGTGACAAAAGTGATTTGCAAACACACATCTCAAAACTCGCCAGGGATTTAAGTACGTGGAACTAGAAGACACCTCTTAGCTCTAGCAAGGAATGCACTGAAGACTCCCACAAACCCTCTTTATTTTGCTTTCATTAAATTGGTTTTTGTGAATGCATCTTCAGCTGGGGCAAAGAATTAATTCTTTGTTTCACAAAACTGGGCTTCACTTGTGAGTGGTTTTTGTCTAGAGAATGGGGAGATATTGCTTTGCTTTTGAAAATGCTGATTTAGAGTTTTTTCCCAGGAATGCTGAGGTTGTTCACTTACAGAAGGGTGGGGGGAAATACGATTATCCCAATAAATCCTCCAGGAGGGCAACTGAGAGTGGAGGGGGAAGGGAAAGGAGGATGGTGGAAGCACCCCTGCCCTGTGAACATCCTTCTCTTTACACATCCAGAGACTACTGGGCTGTCCTAGGAAGGCGGACTCTCAAAGGCACCAGGCGACTGGTCCAGAGACACAGTCATCTGAATGTCCTGAACAAAGCAGAGCAATCCAAAAGCACCCAAGGAAATTTCCACAGAGTGTAAGGTAGACAGCTAAGTAATTCCAGTGCTTCCTGTTTATGTTCACAGTCCACATGATCTAATTAGAACTTCTAGACTCTGTATATTTCAGAAACTAGATGTATTTCCTTTCCAGCATGAGTAGAAAAATGTAAAATAGATGTCCCAGATAGAGCAACACTTTCCTTATGGTATTTTTTACTTTTGCTTCTAAGTATTCATATTTTCAGTTATTAGTATATAATTTTCAGAAAGTAATACCCTATTTAAATCTATAATTCACTGAATTTAGAGAAATGCACTAATGCATATAAAAACCCCTCTCAATGAAGACAAAATCATTGCATTACCCTAAATAGTTCCCTTTCTTCCCCTGGGAATGAGTTCTCTGCCATTCTCACAGCCTAGTAACATTGCTTCCAGGCACAATAATGTTGTCCTTTCAGAATTCCACATCAATGGACTTATACAACATGTAATAATTTGTTTCTAGTGTTTTCATTTAGTATCACAGTTTCAATGCTCATTCACATTGTAGCACTTATTAGTACTTCACTTTTTTATTTTATTGAACAATAGTGTGTGTGTGTGTGTGTGTGTGTCTGTGTGTGTGTGTGTGTCTGTGTGTACACCAATTTTTTGGCCCTTTCATCAGTTGATAGACATGGTATTACTGGTTGGAGGCCACTATGACTAATGCTGCTAAGACTGAGCATTGAAATACTCACGTATGGTCACATACTTTCTTCCCTTTGCATGGTTTCTAAGCATTTCATGTTCAAAATTATGAACACTAACTGTATCTCACTAAGATTACATGTTACGTTTTCAGGGTCACTTGTAAAAATATTTTAAATTTCTATTCAGACTTGACTCACAGGGTACACAGAAATGCATTGTTTAAATTCCAGATATAAGGAATTGCAAATGTCCTTTTAGTTTTTATTTTTAAGTTGTTTCCATTGTACTGTGAGGATATACTTGGATGAAATCTATTTTTAGTTTGTATTCATACTGTGCTCTATATTTGGACAAGTCTCACTTGCACATGAGAAGAATATGTATTTTCCTGTTGTTAGATGAAGATGAAGTGGTTTTTAAATGCAAATCAGGTCAGATTTGTTGATCACTTTGCCTGGCTTCCCTCTATTCTATCCTTCTGCTGCTTGGTCTATCACTTAGTGAGAGAGAGGCAGCAATTTTTCCTCATGTGGTTGTATATTTGTCTCTTTCTCCTTTCAAATCAAACACATTTTGTATCTTGTATTTTTAAACTCCGCTGTGAGGCATTTAGGATTTGTACATCTCCATGAAGAATTTCATCATTACATAATATTCCTTTCTATCTCAGATCATTGTCCTTGTTCTGAAACCTATTTTGACTAATATTAATATTGCTTCTCCATCTTTATTTCATTAGTGTCTACATGATATGTCTTTTTAGCTTAAAAATACACTTTTCTTTCAGAATTATTTTAGATTTATTGAAAGTCACAAAGATAACACATTTCATACACACCTCACCCAGTTCCACCAATGTTAATTTTTTAGGTTTCCAGTGCTAATTTTCAAAATCTTAGACACAAACAATTATTGTTTTCTAGTAATATTTTTTACCCACAATCCAAGCTAGTCACACACCGACCTTGTTGCTATTTCTCCTTAATCACTTTCGGAGTACGTGATAGTTTCTATGTCTCTCCCTACTTCCTATGCCCTGTTAGCTTGAAGAGTTCCAGGCATCTACACATAAAACAACTCCTGATTTGAGATCATTGGAAGATTCCACCTTTAAACTGATGTGTATTTTAGAAAATAGAAGAGCTCAACCCCTTTTCAGGGAGTATGCAATGCAAACCCATTGCTGGTTATGCACAACTTCATCACTGGTTAACGCTGTGCCTAATAGGTTTCTTTAGGATGAAGTTATTATTTTTTATTTTTGTATCATCTGTGTGAAACAAGGCCCTAAATTCAGTGACTTACTGTGTTACTGTGGTTAGGACTCGGCTGGGTGTGAACATTGTTGCTGCTGTGTTTCCTCACAGAGCACCACAATTTTCATGGATCTCTAGTGATCGGCTGAATTCCTGCTGTGAACTGTGACACTATTTTTGTACTATTACACTCTTAATTTTATTGAACTTGTACGAGAATGGCAGTGGGGGACAGAGGAGGACAGAACATTTCTTGACACCCTGACCACCCCTGTGCTTCATATAAGCATAGTGAAGCTGGGCTGTGGGGTAATGTACTTAGAAATCTTCAAAATAAAAGCATCCCAATTAGTTAAACAGCCTTCCCTTATGCTGTTGGTTACCCATAGTGCTGCTTGACATAATGTGTATTTATGTTTATCATGTATCTTCTTATTAGGATGTAAGCTCTTGGATGACCAAGAAGTCTTCTGTTCCAGTCCCTACCATCTCTCCCATGGCTAGAAGTGTCCTGACGCTTGTGTGTTTCTGATATATGCATTAAATAGTAAAGGGAGCATGAATCTTTGCCATTTCACTTCCCTCCAAAATACACTTCTCTATAAGCTCTCTGCAATGCAGTGCCTTTTTAACTACAGGCTGGGTCAAGACTCTCTTAGTTATTTCTAAAGAAAATATTTTCAACTATCCTTTGAGATCTTCCTGAAACGTCATCTTCAGAAAGTCACCAAGTAGCACAAATACAGTATTTTTTTTGCTAAAAACCTAACCTTTAATAGGTTGAATTCTACTAAATTTATGGAGAAGCTGTATATCTTTATATATTTTACATGTAGTGATAACATTTCAGAAAAAAAATCTGTATCCATGCAGTTATGACTTAGAGAGATGTCTATACAAATCAAATCCATTACTACATAAGGAAAAGAGATGAAAAGAATTTTATTACCTTACAAAAATTTTATTACCTTACCTCTAAGATCATTGGCAATCTAGAGTCAGGGCTAATGAAACTAAAGTATCTAGCTGGCTTGACACAGAAAAAATCCTATCAATTCTGTTTATTTTTGGGTATTGATAACGATGTACAGGAAAGGAAGGAGGCATTTTTGGTTTGGCTTGCAGACAGGAGAGAAATCATGTCTTTAGCTGGCTTCTTCGTCTCCGTGCTAGGAATGTATTCATCAACCAAAGTAAAGGAACCCTTTTGTAACAAATTTATTCCGTCCATCCAACATCAGACACAATGATATTAGCAGGTCAAGTAAAACTTCTAATTGAACACACAGGTTAAATACATAGATCTGGAGTCTGGATTTAAAAGTTAAATCTGCCTTAGAGTGACAAAGCATATAGAATTACAAATTTAAGGCAAGCACACTTAAAATGTGCAGTGCATACACACAGTTCTATCCACCAGTAGCAGCTGATTCAGCTGACTATGACCCTATTCTACAAGTGCACATAGCAAGGAATTGTACCGCAAACACACTCAGGAGACTTCTTTTGCTAGCTAATGATGAAAGATGTGTAACTCAGACAGTGTTTACCATTTATATTTCAACGCAACTACATCCCAATATTGAGACTTTCAAGATCTGTTTATGGAATTAGAAAGCATTTCCAGAATTAACAGTGCTCTGAAACCAGTTACAAATCACCCCTCAGGCAAATCTCTATTACTGTCTAATGCATCAGTGATAAGTTCAGGCCAGTCCCATTCAAACACCGTGATTATCCCCTATAAAGAACACTACATTATTAAGTGCAACCATTACGATTTCTTTAACACTGGTTCAGCCTGGACTGGGACTGCTCCCTACAGAGCTACTCTCCTCAGGTATTCTGGGTCAGTTTTCTTTCTAGACTTTAATTCTACTTTCCAGAAGAGATAACCAAGCTTAGGTTTATAATAATTCATTTTTACATTATTTTTTCACAAGATGCCATGAAATTTTCAACAAATAATCTTGTAGCTAAGCACACAATTCAGAAATACAAAGTCAGTGGAGTAGGGAGGAGTGGTCTGCTTTAAACTCTTCCTGGAATGGCAGAGATTAAAGTTGAGCATAAATATTACTGTATGCAGGAGGAAATAAGGGGTATGACTTGATATGCAAGTGAGTTTCCAACTTGCTGTTGTCATAATTTTATTTTTAATTAATTAGTTAATTAATGTTATATTTCATAGCACTGGGGATTGAACCCAATGCTTCTTCAATGACCTACAACCACACTTTATTTTGTTAAATTTTACTACCAGGTCCCAGTAAATGACTAAGTCACCCACACTGGGAGCAAACTTGCAAAGTTTCTGTCTCAGCCTCTCAGAATTCTAAGTTTACAGGTGTGTGTCACCATGCCAAGCTGGAAAGCATTTTTAAAGGAAAGATTGAATTCATAACAAGGTAAGGTATAGATTATATATCACAATGATTTTGCTATGTTGCAAAACTTACTAGCAGAAAGTTAAATGTTAACATACTAATGTATTTTTTAAGTTTTTTGAATAATTTCTCCCCAGCTAGTTTAAATTTTCCCATCTTTTCCATGCATCCTTAGTTAACTTCTTCTGCACTCAACTACTTCCTTGAGGATTCAAATCACTGATCTGAAAACCAAACAAAACGCCACAAACACCGTACAACTTCTTCCAAGATTCCTTATTTCACTCAATAATCATTTTCCCTCCTTATTTTCTGAGTAACAGGCCTCACCACACTTCCTGCATTCACTGTGTCTGTCCTCAGCCTTCGATGTTCTGTCACTGTTCTTTCCCCCAGCTTCTGTCTCTCCCACGTCCCAGAAACTACACTTCACAATGGTCAGGAACAGCGAAGGCTCTTTCCAGTTTCTCTCTTCCCATAACCTGTGCATTCAAATCGTTTGAAAATCTTGTGAACTCCAACTCCAGAGCGTATCCAGGTCCCCCCCCCCATTTTCTCCTTGTGTCCCAGAGCTTCCCTTGTCAAAATCATCCTCATTTCTCACATCATTTTACCAGTTCCCTCTTTGCTCTTCCTTCTGCTATTTTTCTTTCTGATCTTCAGACAGCACCAGATTAAAATACTTAAAAATTATGTCCCATACCCCAGTTTATAACCCTTCATTAATTTTACTGTGCCCTCAGGGTGAAATCTAAGTCCCTGTCACTTCCTATGGGGCACCAGAAGGCACAGCTTCTGCCTATCTTCTGATCGTTTCTGGCGCCGTAATGTCTCCGTTTTCTGAGTTCTAGCCACATGGTCCTCCTTCTGTTCCTTGAGCCACTACAACCCGCTCTACCTGAGGCCTCTGAGCTCACCTTTCCCTGTACCTTCTCCAGGACTCAAAGCAACAGTAGAGACTAGATTGATTCCTAGTTGTGCTACCCAAAGGATGAACCTGGAAATGCACATAGGAAGCATTTTACCAAAGAGCCAAAGCCATGAAAATGATAATACAGTTTTCACTGTGAAACTACATCAGTTTCACTAGAGTCTGAAAAATACACACTTTAACCTAATGGGTTCCATTTCTGAATTGGAATTTATGACTGGGAGCAGGCTGTGGGAGGAAAAATTTCAGTATCCAGTCTTCCCACACTTTGAACTCTCTAATGGCATTCTCCATCTCAGTTTGCATTTTGACTGGATCTCATTCACATAGGTCTTTTATTTTGCAAGGTATTTTTACAGAAAAAACATTTGGTATTTAAATCTAATGTCATGTGCTTTACTATATAATTAAAGCTTTGCTAAACAATTTGAAAAAGTAAAGTAATTGAGCCAGAGAACATTAAAAAAGAAAAATATGACAAAACACTCTTTAATTCATAAATCTGAAGTGGTCTGACATTTCTGGCTCTAATTGCAAAATGCTTTCATTTTTCCATCAATTTGTAATTAAAATCTAACTTTGAACCTCTACTCTTCTTTTCCTTGGTCTATCTTTCAATTCTTCCCTTTATTGAAACTCACTCTGTTTCATGGTCTGAATGTTTGTGCCCTCCCAAAGTTCATGTTGAAAATTAATCTCCATTGTATTGCTGTACTAAGATGGGGCTTTTTAGGAGTTTGCTTTGATGGTGTCAAAGTCCTTATAAAAAAGAATTCAGGCAACTGCCTGGTCCGTTACCTCTACTCCACCATGTGACATCACAGAGCTCATCCCTTTTGCTTTTTGGTCCTTTGCAGTGTGAAGAAGCACTAACAAGATAACCTCTTAAGGTGGAGAACAAGCTCTCAACTCACCAAATGCCTAGTACCTTGCACTTGGATTTCCCATAAATGTGAGGAGTAAATTTCTACTCTTCTTGTGTTACCCGGAATGGACTAAGGTGCTCAGTTAAGGTCTCATTTCAGATCTTAGCACTCAAAGCTGGAGTTCCATCAGCAGCTCCAAAACCTACTTTCTCCACTCTTTTACACTGTGGTTAGGTAGACTTTTCCAAAGAGTGCTAACCATAGGCATTTAGCAAACATGTAATGCTCAATAAGTCCTATCACTAACCTATCCAGCATTTGCCAATGTCTTATATTCAGAGCAAAATGCAAATATTTTAGGTCCATTCTTGGGACACTTGGACTTGGCTGCCTCGCCAGTGTTTTCTCCTGAACTCCCCAAACAATGCTCCAGACGCAGAAACCATAGTTCTCCTGAGGAACCAAATACCCATGTCTCTGTCAAACAGTTAAATGAATACGTTCTCTAGAGAAAGTCAGCGGGAAGGATGCTATCTGAAAACAGTAGAAAGCATGAATCAAGTATCTATTTCTCACACAAAGAGAAATCAGACTGAATTTCACAGAGAAAGTAAAGCCCCCAAGAAAATGAACCCCTAATAATTTGACTTCTAGGAATAAGTTTTATATATTTCATGACATTACATGAGTTGATATTTATTCTGTTTCATCAGCATGATTTGGTGAAGAATTTTAAGGTAATCTGTATGTACGTGGATCACACTGGATCAATAACAGGGCATAAATTCAGCTAAAATGTCTGAACTGTTTCCACTCAACATAATTCTGACAACAAAATATGAGTTTTTTCTTCAGCAACAACTAACTCTCCAACACCTTTAGCACTTATTCGATGGTGTGCATTTCATTTAAACTCTGACACTAAACAGTTAGTGTCAGACTCTGCAATTTCAAATGTTCAGACCCACAGAACTTCCTTCACTTCAGTGGTTAATCTCAAGTACAGTTACCTAGGATACAAACCTTTCATTTTGACCTGGCTAAAATTGAGGTCCTTACAAACAACCATTCCTCAGGACTTATAATTTGCTAGAATCCCTCACAAAGCTCAGACAATAATCGCTATTGTCATCATTTTATCATAAAAGACACAAATGCACAGCTGAGTGGGAAGGTACATAGGAGTCCAGAAGGATTCCAGGCACAGGATTTTCTGTGTCTGTGAAGTTGACATGCCTCACTCTCCCGGCAATTGGGTCTGTTTAACAACTCTGAGGCTATCTGTGCTCTGTGACTATGCTCCGGTCCAAAATTGTCTGTGGTTAGGGATTGCTATGGAAGGTTAGGGTGAGGCTCCAGACCAAGCACTGTCTATGGTTAGGGATTGCTATGGAGGGTTAGGGTGAGGTTCCAGATCAAGCATTGTCTATGATTAGGGATTGCTATGGAGGGTTAGGGTGAGGCTCCAGACCAAGCATTGTCTATGATTAGGGATTGTTATGGAGGTTCCATTTCAGAAGCATGATTGATTACTTTCTTGGACACCAGGGGTTAACTTAATATCTAGAAACAGGGGTAGTGAAGAGATGCATGCAGCTACCAGGAATAAGGGTGTGGGGAGACCTGTTGAAAGTACCAACACTCTAGCCACAGGTCAGTTCCACTGGAAAGCAGCTTCCATCTTACACTGTTCAGGGACCAACCAAGATTCTCTTCATTAGCACCAACTCAGATGCGGCTGAATGGATCTTATTAGGAATAGCAAAATGCACACCTTACACATCCATCCCTCTTGGGACATCCCAAGGGCTTCAGAAACTCCTGTATCAGGAACCAGGGACAAAACATAAGTATTAAACAAGGGATGCTCCTACCAACTCTGCAATTCAGAAAATTGCAAGAAATTTGGGGTCTCTGTGCCAGGACCTTGGGATGAATATCAAATAATTGTTCTTATGTTCCTTTATCATTGCTGGGACAAATGTAATAATATCAGAGGTAAGAGTTAATTCATAGAAAGACTATTGACCACAATAAGCAGTAGAAGACTGAAAAAATGCTTCTGCAGAATCACAACCCTTTTCTCCAAAAGATTTTAAATAACGTGACTACCTCTTATCTGAGTAAGTAGCTTCTCTACTGGAGAAAGTAGATTAACACATTTAATACTAAATTTCTCTCTCTGGTCCCAAGTACAGACATTTGTAATATAATTACAAAAGTATTTTTCCAACTATAGTAGTAACTATACAGCCCAAGAGAAAGATGCTGATAGATGATTCACCAAATGATTGAAGCTGCATTGTCTAAAGTCATTAAGCAAAAGACAAGGGAATACTTAATTAAATCTCTATTATATGTAAGTAATTTTAGTTCCTTCATCATTTAATTCTGACAGTAGGTCTATAATATAGGTACTATCTCTACTGCTTCACAGAAGATACTGAAACTAATGGAGTTTAAATAACTTTCCAAGGAAATATGGGTGGGGAATGGGAGAACTTGGACGGAAGCCCAGAACTCAAAATGGAGATAATAATAAGTATCTTCAAAAGTTGATGTGATCTTTAAATGAGATAGTGCATTACAACAGCCCATCATCACATAAATTTTCCATTGTATATTATAAGGATGTGTCCATGCACCATGTTGTTTGGACGATTTACTTAAATTCTTTAACGTTAGTGCTTTATATGTCAATAATCTTCGCATAGAGCTCACAGGATTTAAGTACCGTTGGAAAGTGCATGTCACAGGTACAGGTATTTAGGTAAACACAGAGGAAAATGCCCAAGCCGCTCAAGCCAAAAGAGCCTTCTCTGACATCACGAAGTCTGAAGGCCAACAGTTGGCGAACCTGGGCTAAGTGGTAAGGGAAAATCTAAAGACTGTGGACTTGGACTAGAATCCAGAATCAGAGAGCTAATATTATATCCCTGTCTCTTTCATCATGACAGTTCACCTTGTCTGGCTCAGAGAACTGGTTAGGAAATGTGACTGTAACCTCTAGCCTGGAACCATAGTGGTACTCTCCTTCTTTCCCAGCGCTTGCTCTCCCTCAGGCAAAACTGATATACCAAAAATAATACATAACTTGGGACAGGTCATAATTCTCCAGGTAATCTCCTTGGAAAACGTGAGCTGAATGCAGAAGTTCAGGTGGTCATTGTTAAACATTTGAGTGGAATGCTAATGTACAGTTTGGACTTGTTGTAAGTACAACCCAAATAGACGAGACGTAAAATACATGGGAATATACATAAGACCATACGTAAGTACAAGGAGCTAACAGGGAGAGGAGCGATCGGAGGGTGGAGACTCACAGAGGAAAGAGAAAAGAGAGACTGTGTGGCCTCTGGAGTCAGAAAGGTTCCTCTGGCTCCACTTGAGTCTGGTCTTTCGAAGTCTGGCTGCACAGCTGCTCCCACTTTACGTCTCCAGGGGAAGTTCACAACTTTCAGCATCACATGCAGTTGGGGCAGATACATTTCAAAGTGTATTTAGTTATTGGAACCTAAGGGGATGGTAAAAGCAAACATCATCAATTTGATATGGAGTGCTTGACTGTGTTTTCATAGTATAACTCAAGGAAACTTGGCAAAAACAAACACCATCAATCTTTCCATTAGATGCACTCTTCAGTTTGATTCTACAAGACATGAATGTGTTAATATAACATTAACAAAAAGACACTTGTTAAAGTTTAGGAACGTTCAAAAGATAGAGCCTAGTAGAGAAAAGGATGGTAGTAAAGAAAAGAAAACTTGTCTATGTTAAAAAGAATCTTAAGTGAGTTAAATATTCTCTTAGTGGAGTAACAATATAGACCAACAGGATGATGAACAGAAGGAATATCAAGAGAGATCATAGCTGGAAGTTGTCCAAACTAATGACAGATACTCAGTCACTTACTCAAGAGCTGATGCAGACAGATAGGGAACCACCCTTTGTGAGAAATTATAAAACTACTGCGAAACAGACACAGAGAGAAAATCTTGAGAATAACCTTTTATAAAGGTGGTGACAAAGAGTGGAGATGACTAGTCAAGACGCAGGGGGCGGGGCCAGTGGGGGTGGGGGTGTAAGAGAGGCGAGTGGTGGGACGCACACAATCAAAGTGTGTGCGTAAGGCACACGTCGCAGTGAAGTCCAGTGTTCTGCGTAATTAACATACACCAGTAAAATACATGTAGAGTCATCCTAAACGGGGAAAACTGAAAGCTTTCCTTCTGAAATCTGCAACAGCACCCAGGAAAAGGCTGGAGAGCTGCTGTGAGTTCAAGGCCAGCTTGGAGTACATAGAGAGTTGAAGGCTAGCCTAAACTTGATAGTGAGATCCTATATCAAATAAATAAATAAATAAAATGAGAAACAAGACAAAGTTGCGGGCCATCACAACTCCCATTCAGCATAGTGCTAGAAACATTAGCAAGAGGATATAAGACTACTGGTCAAAAAGAATGACATTCCTGTACACTAGTAATGAGCCCAATGATAAAGAAAATAGGAGAAAATACCGTTGTTAATCACAGCAATGAAAATTAAAGACTTAGGAATTAACCAAAGTTAACTAAGAAAGTGAGGGACCTGTATAGTGAGAATTACAGTACTCTGAAAAAGGAAATGGAAGATGACTTCAGAAGATGGAAAGATAGCCCCTGTTCCTGGATAGACACCGCGAAGATGGTCAAAATGGCTGTGCTTCTGAAATTGATACTACAATCCCAATCAAAATTCTAACAGCCTTCTTCAAAGAACTGGAAAATCTAATTCTAAAACTCATATGGAATCAGCAAAGAGCAAGAACTGCAAGAACAATCCTGGGTGAAAAGATCGAAGTAGGGGGCGTGAGAATGCCAGAGCTGAAGTTGCATTATGAAGATACTGCGGTGAAAACCAGCACGGCACTGGCAAAAAACCCAGACAGGAGGCTCAATGCAGCAGAGTAGAGGGTCTAGAAACAACCCAAGTACATTCAACTCTGCGATCTTCAACAAAACGGCCCGAAACACACACTGTAGAAAGGACAGCCTTTTTAATGCATGGTGTTGGGAAAACTGGCTCCCCTGCTTCTGTACTGTTGGTGGGATTGTAAACTAGTATTCCCACCATGGAAAGAAGGAGGAAGACGCCTCAAAAAACTGAAACTAGAGATTCCCTTTCGCCTACCTGTTCTTTCACAGGTATCTGTAACTCAGAAGAGATGAATACAGCGTACTGTGGTGATGCGTACGTGCTCGCGTTTACAGCAGCACAGCTCACACTGGGTGCATCTTGGAATTGGCCGCTATTTACCAACTCCACTTAGTTAAGAGAGGTGGGGGGTTGGCATTTGCGTGGAAAGAAAGCAAATCTTCAGCAAATCTCCATGTTTGTCACTCTCCCTTTGTGTTTGTTTGAAGAGGTACTAGTTGGAAGCAACATGTTCCCACTGGAACAAACCAGAGTGTGTGTGTGTGTGTGTGTGTGTGTGTGTGAAGTTAGTCTTTAAAATATAAAACATACAATTCACAAAATTTCAGAACAGCTAATGTTGGCAAGGAAGTAGAGCAAACAGAACTATGTTATGTTGCTAGTGGAGACAAACTGGCACAAACACTGTGGAAAGCAATTCAGCCAGACGTTAGTAGCTCAGGATACATAAATGCTTTGTTCTGCAGGCCTTCAAAGGCCACCTGCAGAATCGGGGGGTGGGAGAAGGCAAAGTGGCTCTGTGCCTTGGACAGCTGGAAGACTGGGCAGAGGGTGAAGGCCTGGTGCTCACTGCAGTCTAGTGAGAGGCCGACTTGGAGAGCTGACTGCCTGGTGCCAGAAGGCCGCAGAGCCCGTGTCAGAGGAGCTGGAGACCAGTGTGTCCAAGGGCAACGGCGGAGCCCTGTGCTCCTCCTCCGAAGGGAAGAAAACTTTTCACCTTTTTGTTCTACAAAGATTACAAGACTATTGACTGGTGGCACACATCTCAGGTGGGATTTTCCCCCTCTGTGTGGGGACTACATGTGAGTCACCACCCCACGCTTCACTAATCTATGAGACCGTTTTTAACTCATGAAGTCAACATATCACAATTAATGATCACACTGTGCACAGTACAAAATTATAAATCATTTGTGAATGTGTGTAATAGTACACTGAACCATACATATATCAATTTTTAAAGCAGAGACTGAAAAACAAGCTATTAATTTGTGATTTCTTTTGCTTCATATGCCCCCTTCCCTTTTCATGGGATTATTGTTGATTTTTACCTGTGTAAGCTACTCACTTTGAAAACATTTTCAGGGACAGTATATTAATTAATAAATTTTATAATTCAGTGAATAGCCCTTCTTCAGGGCATGCTGATGGGTTATTCTTGATTCTCTCTGTCGTGTGCAGAAATCCAAATATGTGCCACTCTGGTACTAAATGCTATGAAGGGTGCATTTCATACAGGAAAAGTCACCACCCCTGTGGTTAAGGACAGCTAAGAAAAAGAACACAAACATTATGCTAGATCCTGAGTATTTTATGAGCTTGAAAGGACTTGTGTTAATAGATGTGGAAATTTAGAGTTGCAATTGACTGTATGTAGCTATAATTTTCATTCATAGAGGAAACTTTCCATGGAAGTCTCAGGGCCCTGGGCAGTTACTACTTTTAGGTCATTCTGAAAACACTTAGAAATCTAATTTTTGCCTGTGAAGTGACCATAGATTATTTTCTTAGAGGAAGGCTTACATTTACCAATATCACTAAATTAGCATATAAATTCATCTTGCCAAGTTACTAAGTTATTTACTTATGTCTTAATAATCAACACAAGTGCTTCTATCATAAGTTTAACTTCTTCATAATTAGTGTGTTATTTTTCAATGAGAACTATTACCAAAGGAAACAGATGGGATAATTTTTGAATTATTGAACTAGCTTCACTCAAGATAAAAAAATGTAGGATTGAATCATAGTTTAGAATCAAATTTATCTATATCCACGTCATAAAGTGGATGCTTTCTTTGCTAAAGAATCTATCACTCACAATCCACTGATTGAGATCAATAGTGATAAATCTAGGCCATTCATTTTTGGCCAATCCATGGATAATAAATGATCAATGTCATTTCACTCTATGACTTATTTGTTTGTTTGAATAAGTCAGTATATTCAAACTAAAACTAGAGGCATCTCCAAACTGATTTCCACAGTGGTTTCACCGGACTGCATTCTGATCAGCAGTGGAGAAGAGTTTCTATTTCTCCACAGCCTCACCAGCATTTGTTATTGGTTGATTTCTTAATGCTAGCCATTCTTACTGAGGTCAAGTGAAATCTCAGTGTTATTTTAATTTGCATTTTTTTAAATGACTAATGATGTTGAACATTTTTTCATGTATTTATTTGCCATTTGTATTTCTTCATCTGAGAAGTGTGTATTCATCTCAGTTGTGCATTTCCTCAGCAAAGTAGGTCTAGAGGTCCCATTCAACCCAGCTATTGCCCTTCTGGGTATTTTCCCAGAAAATCTGAAAACATCATATCACAACGATATATGTGCACCCATGTTCATAGTGGCACAATTTGTAATTGCTAAATTGTGACAGCAACCCAAATGTCCATCCATTGAGAATTAGATAAAAAAATTGTGGTACTGTCATAATGGAGTATGACTCAGCTATAAAGAAAGACAAACTTTCTAGGTAAATGGTCACAACTAGACCATACTCATCAGTGAAATAAATCAGACCTGCATGTGTAAGCAGCATATTGTCTCACTAGTGTAAGAACCTGAAAGAGTGAATAAAAGCTAGGAGGTATGTTAGACATTGTGAAATGAAAGGAAAATGCTTGAAAGTAATGGGTAACTGGGGTGTGAGAAACGAGAAGGGAAAGAGGGGGAATAGTGTATGTATGTATGTACAGGACAGGTAACAGTTGTAATACTGTCTTCTATTGCTTTACAGAAAGGAACAGTTAATGATTACTGGTTTGATCATTATTGCATGTCTCTATTTGTTTTCCTGAGAAACCACGTTGAAGCTATCAATACATAATGCAACAACCATTGTTAATTTCCTACCAGTTTGTCTTTAACTCTGTATTGTTTGTATTGTTCTTACGCTATTTTGTAAATGGATGTCTGTTAATATGTTTCTTCCTTTATTCTTAAAAATACTAAAACTATAATTATTCTTTTTCTTGAAGTTACTTTGTCCGCATCTCCTCTAATTTATTATAGATAAATTTCATATTTTAATTATTAGAATTCTTTTCTTTCTTGTGATATTTTATAATCTCAGAATAAACTGATAGCTGAAAAAATACATTGCTGTTTTATATAACTAAAATAAAAAAATTACAGATATTTGTCTTACACAAACTTGTCTGTTTATTATTTTGCTGTAAAAAGAATCTAAGGAAAATGTTAACAGCTGCTACTTCAACTGACACCCTGAGCAGTGTCGTTCTTTCCCACCCTTTGCAGCTCTGTTTGGGCCGACTGGCAAGTAGTGTAGGAAGTATAAATGCTTCTCTTTGACACGAGATGAAAGCTGGCAGTCAGAGAGCAAGTGACAAGATTTGCATGGTAAAACTAATATTCAAATCCAAGGTAAATTTTTTAAATACACAGATTTGAATGTCATTGGAATTCTGGACCTAATGACTATGGAGGTAATTAAGATCAAGAATATTAATGACAACTTAGATAATTTTAAATTATTAAGAAAGAAATGTGACAGCAGCTTGTTTTGACCAGGTGAGATGGAAAGTCCTTTTCTATAGAACTGTTCTGAAGCACCAGCAGCATGTTAATGGCAGATAAAAGATGTGGCACATAGGTGTGACTACATAGGTTGGAAGAAATGAATGAATGACACTGGAACACCATGGTGGTTTTCTATGTTAAAGTTCTGTAGAGAACACGCAATGCTTGCACACTTTACTGAAAAATGTGTTAGCCTTCTGACACTGCGACAAAATACTCAAGATGACCAATTACAGAGAGGAAAGGTTTGCTTTGGCCCATGATTGCAGAGCTTTTAGTCCACAGGCGTTCATCTCCTATGCCTCCATCCACTCACAGGGCCTCCTCGGGCTGGGAAATAAGCTTCAAGTTCGAGCCTTTAGGAAACATTCAAGACACAGAGAATAGTGCTCTGCCCCAAAGGCTCACATCCCTTTCAGAACGCAAAATGCATTACGTTTCCAATGTGTTCATAGTTCCAGCGTCGCTGAAAAGACCTGTCTTCTCCAAGGCTCAAGGTAAAATCAGCCACCAGGCCTTATAACAATCCAACTCTAAGCTACAGACATACAATGGACGATGGTCGATGGTCGTAGAGGCGCAGGGAAAGCATGCTATCCCAGAAGGCAGGGAGGGGCATGGGAAGAGTCGAGCAAAGAGTCACTGAGTCTAGTGAGGCAAACACCAAATCTTCTATCCTAGTCTCTGGAGCACACTGCGGCAGAATGTGGCCTCCCGAGGGCTTGGACTCTTCTGGGCAGTGTGTGGTAGGTATTTTTCTTTCCTGTGCTCCCAATTGCAGCTTTGATTTCTCCTTCATAGCTTCACTCATGGCTTTATTAGGCGCAGGTCATGGGGACTCTGCCCGCATACACTGCCAGCTTCTTAGGCTTTCTTTTAAAGTCCCAGTGGAAAACTGCATAACTCAATGCATTTTGCTGCTCTGTAACTCTTCTGCACAGAATACCTGTGAAACCAGCATCCCATGGAAACACCAGGATCTGCCACCAGAATAAACCATAGCTGGCCTACTTGAACCTGCCTAAGGTGGCCTTTGAGTATGTCGGTGACTTTACACAGAGAAATGAATTATAGGGAAATAATTCCCTAGTGTTCCTGGGCAAACGGTGCTTGAGACTTCATTCCTAAAGCAGAGTCTCCAAATAGCTTCACATTTTCATGCCTTTGAGTCTGCAATGGATGGGATTTCGATCATCCATGCAAAGGGCTTGGTTTGTTTTAATAGCACTAATCTCTGCCCTCTTCTTGGCCATAGCTTTAAGCATGTTTTTTTCCTTGCAAAGCTGATTTTTTCCCCCAAATCTTTCCACTCTGCTTTTTCTACTGGAGTCTCATCATAAAATTTGGCTACAAGAAGTAAACAACATCCATGCTCCTGCCTGAATGTTTTGCTACCTTGAAATTTTCTGCAGGAGATAAATTAGTCCGTTACCTGTAAGCTCAGTCTTTTATAAAGTCTCAGAGAGCAGAAAAAGGGAAACCTGATCTTTTTCCATGAAGTGACAAGGACGCTCTCTAATCTAATTCTGACAGTTTTTATTTCCCCCTGAAACTTCACCAGTGGACCCTTTAGTGTGTTTATTCTTGTCAGCACTCTGGTCCTCCGAGTCCTCATTAGAACTCCCTACTAAGCTATTTCTCAGTATTTTAGGCTTCCCCAAACTTTACCAAGGTCCACCTGAAAATCAATTCCAAATGATCACAATCCACATCATCAACTCTATTTCAGCAATGAACCCTTGTTCTCAACGTGAAGCTTCTGTTCGTCTTCTGTCTCTATGGCAAAAATGGCTGAGACAATGAACTTATGAGAGGGAGGTGCTTGCTTTGGTTCAAGGTCTTAGAAGGTTCAGTGCAGTGTTAACTTGCCCTGCTACTTTTCAGCAGGTGGTGAGGCAGTAGATCATGGCAGGACCACGTGATGAAAGACAGTGCTCACTGCATGACAACCAGGAAGCAGAGAAAGAGGAAGAGTGAGGAGACCCAGCGCTCCTCATCCCCAAGGGCATGGTTCCAATGACGTCACTTCCTCTACCACATGATGAGTTACTGTTTCACAGTAGTCCTACAGGCAGGGAGCATGTCTTTAACAATGGGCCTTTAAGGGAAAATTAATATTGAAATTACAGCAAAGCACTTGATATCTGTTGCATTGCAACTGTAATCCGCTATGTCTGCTCAGCAAGGTCTTTCAAGAGAAGGCCTTGTTGCGAAGATGGAGTGTTTGTAGACAAGAAAAACTCACATTACAAGGGAAGAACTGAAGCTCAATGAAAAGATGTTACTTTTAAATGTTTGCTGAGTATGACAGACCAAGTGGTATCCAATAAGTTCCATTAGCAACTGCACAGTTGAGGTGGTTACTAATTTAATGAAACATTTCAGCATAGAGGAAGTGTACATGAAGAGTATAGTTTTCGAGATTTCCTCTGGATGCAGCACTTACAACCCAGCTGCACTGTTTTTATCCAGTTTCTAGCATGAACTCTCGAGCATGTCTTGCACTCACTGGAATCTCACTCCTGCAAGGTTTGTGACCTATAGACGAGCAGAAGTACTGGAGGGAATGCCTGTTATGAGTAAAGCTCAAGTCTCAGAAGGGAGAAGCCAGCACATTTTTTAATAAAGCAAAAGGGAAGGTCACATAAAATTGTAGGAACAGGTAAAAAAACAACAAAAACCAGATATGAACCAATAATCTATCCTTCTGTGTCTATTAATAGCTCTTAAATCAGAATCTGTTTGGATCCATTTTTATTGTATTTACTTATTTACTTTCAGCATAGTTTCACTCTTGATTTCATTTTGCAGTCCCATACTAGGCCTGTTTCTTGATAATTTTTAAAATTTCACAAAGCACTCTCTAATCAGAACTGTATGAAATCTAAATGAACAACCTAAGTTAAACCAATTTAAAATAATACTTAGTAGGCTGCAAATTACACTGAGCAGAAATATTTTTAAAAGAAGTATCACAAGGGCCAGGGGTATGGCTCAGTGGTACACATGCCGGCCTTGCAAGCACGAGGTCCTGAGTTTTATTCCCGGTACTGAAAAAAAATTAAAAATAAAAAAGTATCACAGATTTTATGAGATAAAACATATTTAAGCAGTATGCTATAGAACAAAAAGCATAAGATTTTGATTGTGAATCTGATGACCTGACAAGATTCCCAGCAAGATCAATGGATGAAAAACTTAGTTTATCATCAGAAACACATTTACAAAACCCAACAGCGGAAATTCTTATGGTGTACTCAGAGTCTATCTGTTCTTGTCCAGCCTCTGCCTCCCACTGTTACAGACGCACAGGATTTTGTGCATGATTCTAATAATTGGCCAGATTAAGGATTTTTTAACCTAACACATTTGAGGCACTTTATCTGTAATAGTAGGAAGTTCATATCAGACTATTTGTAAATTGAGCTTTGGATTGCATATTTTGTCGTCCCTAATATAACATCTTTCCATGTGCAGGGATTGCTTCTTGAGAACATTTGATAAATGATCATTCACCTTTATTCAAAAACCGCTGACTTTTTCTGGAGGATATTTATTCTATTGCCATGAAGCTTCTTACCTGAGTCAAAGCACTGCAAATCCTATGGATATGTCTCAGTTCTGCCTTTGAAAAGATGTATACTCTTGTCCATCTGAGAGCCCTTCAAATGCCCAGAGACAGATCTTTTACCTCTCTTCCATAATTTTTCTCCAGGTTAGAAAAGATACGAAGTTTATAGCCACAAAAATAATATATTTTCATTGGATAAGCAATTTAAAGTGGGACAGATTTACACAATAATCAAGATGTTTCACTAGAAAAGAAGAAAAATCAGTGAAGTAATTTAGCAGTCTAGTATCAATATATGCTTTCAGAATAAATTTTTCCAGGAAGAAGGTGTAGGATATTGTAGGAGTGTTACAGTCCACCAACAGATGGGGTATGGTAAATCCAAAGTGAACAATAAAAAGATTGGCTAAAAAAGAATATGACTTGCACACATTTGAGTGACTTTTAAAATTAACTCTGTAGGCTGTGGTATATTCTTTAAAAATCAAGTTAATGTTTTGAATATTTTATTTCTATTAAGGAAAAGTAATCAGATCAAGTAATTTCCAGATTGGTTTTATAGATAGTCATAGTAGTAAGTGATTAATTTACATTAAAAAAATAAGACACTAAGCCACATTCTAAAATATAAAGAATAAATGAGGTATGGTAGAATTATATTGAACTGTGAAAACATGATCTTGGTAAATTAATTTATACATAATAACCAAGGATAATGTAAGCAGTAGATTCTAATATACAAAAGAGGCCAAATAAAGATACATTCAATCTACAGTTCAGATAAAGGATCTTTACACTTACTTTAAGAACTCTTCTTAGTTACCTACACCCATGTATGCAATCTAAACCTCTTGACCTACTTTTTTTACCATTTGTCTTAAATTTATAAGCTGTACTTTATTCTTTGTTGTTTGTTTCTCTCACTTCACACATATGTGCTGCTCACTCTGACAGTATTCTCAAACTATTTTCAGACACCCTAAAAAACTGAGAGGTCAAAGTTTTTCTTTTCCAAATATGTTGTGGATAATTTTTTGTCTTGACATTATCATTATTGATTTGGTTTTTCCTTGAAAAGTTTTATCTTTAAATTCAAAAATTCTAAAATACCTCATTTTTAATTCTTTATTTTTTGTGGATTTTCTTCTTCCATTTGCCCTTTTTCTTGGTTACTTTTCTCACTGCTGAGACAAAATACCCAATCCCCAAAATGAAGGAAGGAAAGGTTTGTTTAGCTTACAGTTTGTGGAGGTTTCAGTCCATACTTACTTGGCTGGTTCTGAGACAGAGTGGCACATGGCAGGGAGCAAATGTTCATGGCAGCAGAGCACAGCAAAAGCCACCAGAGCAAAAGGGAGGAATGGCAGGCCAAGCCTCTTTCCCTCCCTTACACTGTAAACAGCCTACCCCCACCCAGGGGATGTGCAGCTCTCACACAATCTCCATGCCCTCCTCTTCCACAGGCTCAGGATATGTACAAAGTAAGCACCTTGGCTTCCTGCTGAGTCACTCAGCCAAAGCTCTAGACTCCCCAAGTTGACACAATGTATCAACCATAACACCCTTTAACAAAAAGCTAACCTATTGTTACTTCTTTTTAAAAACAATACAAAATGAATAATAATCAGTCTTTAGTATAAATCTCAACTTCTGAACATTCAGTCTGCAGCTAGTCCCTTATCTCTAACTCTCTCTTCACCTTTTTGGCTTGTTTGTCAGGCTATTATCTTATAGAATCAAAGACTGTTACAGTTGCACTGACCTAGAGATCATGTAGGCAAGT
This sequence comes from Dinomys branickii, assembly GCA_004027595.1. NCBI lineage: Eukaryota > Metazoa > Chordata > Mammalia > Rodentia > Dinomyidae > Dinomys > Dinomys branickii. Next base: position 3,785 of record PVLD010013907.1, on the reverse strand, counting down.
TTCAAGCTCCAGATGATAGACATGACTTGAAAGAATAAGCATAGGGCATCACTCAGGCAACAGGGGCGAGGAAAAGATAGAAGCTCTGTGTCTCCAACTCCCAAATAACTGGTAACGTATCATCACAATTACTTCTTGTGCTACCTGATCCACAGATGGTTCATCCTCTGTCTCCCTCTGCCACCCCCCATCAACTTTGCAGAGATTTGTAAGTTATAGACTAGAAAGTAGGGCCTGTTTTAGCTATTTTTTTCATTGCTGAGACAAAATATCCAACACTCAAAAGTTAAAGAGGAAAGGCTTACTTCTGCTCACAGTTTGTAGAATTTCAGTGGGTAGCAAACGGTCTCCAAGGCAGTGTGGCACGGCAGAGGAGAAATAGTCCATGGCGGGGAGGCAATAAAGCAGCAGCAGAAGCAGCTAACACAGTAGCAGCCAGCCTCCCTTCCCCTTTTATCCCATCCAGGCTACAAGCCTTTATGGCAATGCCACCCAGGGTAGGGCTTCCATTCCCCATGCCCAGAACTATGATAAACCAATTAGCACACTAATCCAGTACCACTTAATCCACAGCGACACACCTTAGTTCTCGCCACCTCTGTAAAGCCCTGCCTATGACTACGTGAGGCTGTGGAGGACATCCGGATACAGGCTGTAATAAGGTCATACATGAGAATCATAATAGATCCAATATATATATTGTATCTGGCAATGTCCAATTAGACTCATCTTTTGGACTAAGTAGGGATCACTTTTTAACATTTTCAAAAATCCAAACCTTTGTGTTTGATGGGCTCAGTTATTTCTCATTAATATACCCGATACCTCAATTGTGTCTCCAGATACGGAGTTTTCAGCAACAATGTTGTTATGAAAGTCATCAAATTCACAGATCAAGAACGGCAGCTTGAGGTGCTCTGCAGAGTCTGTTCTGAAGAAACACTAGTGGGTCCTGGTGAAATTCTACGGCAAGAAAGATAACCACGCAAATCTGGAAATTGTGCTACGGGTATACCGAAAATGAATAAACATTTATTTTGGGAAGTCTAGTCATTCTCGCACAGTGAAGAGCTAACCTGTGGCCCTCGGTTGGGACCTGTGCCCTCCGCTCCATTCCCGTGTGCGGACAGAAGCCCCCACGTGGACAGCATGACGAGGACCTAGGACTCTTTGTTGCTCTAGCTCCCGGTCAGGAAGTGTGCTCTGGGCACAAGCGGGCCCGGCCGCCAGAATGTCTCATTTCCTGCCCGCCTTGGATTCGTCTTGTGAATGTGCAATCCCAGAGGAGTGTGCATGAGCGCTAGAGAGCTTCTCTGCAGAAGCCTCTCCTGTGACACAGAGGACTTAGCCCAGGCGCGCCGAGCCCAGGTCCTGGGGTCTCAGTTGACCTTGGTCCAGTGCGCCCCAGGCTTGGGTATCTGGACATGTAAATTGGAGCCATCAGAGGCTGCTACACCTGCGCAATGCCCTCATGGGGCGCTGCCACGCTCGATGATATAGCAGAGTGCTTCTGTCTCGCCCGTGGGACACAGGCTTGGGGGCTGCACCCGATGCCGTACATGCACCCTAAAATCAGCGAGTTTTAAAGCCTTCTTCCCAAAAACGGGGAACTGAGTGTGTGAGAGACAAGCTAAGCAGGATTGGTTCTCGGAAGTTAATACAGCTGAGATCAGGTTGTGTACCTGGGCAAGTACTAGAGGAAGGCACGTGACTCTTGTGGTACTTGAATTGTCTGTAGCGTGTCTGAGTGAATAAAGGCAGGATGAGCCCGATGCTCAGGCTCCACCAAGAAGAGGCAAGAGCCCCCTGGCTGCCCGCACATTAACCTGATTGTGGCTGTTTGTCTTTCACTTTGTTCACCTCTGTCAAGGTGACAATCCAGCGGGACTAGGTCTCTGCAAGTGCCACTGGGTGGGGAAAGACTGGCATGTGCCGACTTCCCACAGGTGGTGCCAGACCGGGTCTTGGAGCCCTCAAAGGCAGGTTTCTACAGGGATGTAGCCTGGGCGGGCTGGTGCACTGCTGGATGTTAACTCACTGCGGTAAGGCTTGGTCTCCATATCTGAGCAGGCTTCAGAAGGTGCTCTGGACCCAGTCACCACATCTCTGTCAAGTGCTAGAGTCTCTCCAATCCCACCTCTAGGTTTCCTAGCCTGTTGTGGCGAAAACAAAAAGCCTCAAGCGATCTTCATTTCAGGTGAATTACATGAATCATGGCTGGAATTTGGAATCTGCACGCATTCTGTTCCTACTGCAGATAGGTCTGATCCTAAAATTTCATTTCCTCAATTCAGAATAATGTACTAGTTGGAACCCTGGTTTCAGTCCTAATGCATTACATATTGCAGGTGCTTTGCCAGCCGAAACTGCCTTTTGTGATATGGAAGCATATTAAAATCAAAGTATGAAATTAAGGTTACTGATTTTTTTCTTCAAATATTTTTTGACTTCCAGATCTGATTATGTAGATAAAAAGGAAGTAAACTTAATCAGTGTGAGAATATACATAATATGATTAACATTCTATTCTAACCTTTCTTTCAATATTTCTGTGTTAATGGTGGTGCTTTATTTTTTTTTTCTGGACCAGGAATAAAAGTCAGGACCTTGCACTTGCCAGGCAGGTGCTGTGCTGTGGAGTTCCATCCCTGGCCCCTCTAACCTTTCTTTCAAATCCAAGTAATTTTTTAAAACATGTCTTCTCATGGTGAAAGCCTAGCCATTAATCTACTATATACCCTTTTTTATTCCTTTATGATATTATAAAGAAAATTTCTCTCATATACTAGAAAACAGTTTTTAGGTTCAATAGTATTTTTATTATTATTATTTTATTTATTTTTTATTTTTTTATTTTAGAAACATAAAAGTACAAAAACATATTGACAAACAGACACCAATTATCATAGAAAATAGTACAATCACAACTAATCTATAGACAAGGTGATATGGTCTCAACAGTGGTTATTGCTTTATCCATGGATTTCTTCAAATTGTAAATGTATGGACCCATATACAGACATGCAAATTTAGTCAGACAGTTAATCCTCTCAACAACAGAAAAAAAACACAAAAACCAAAAATCCAAAGACAAGAAACAAAACAGGCATACATCAACAACAGCAACAACATCAACAACAACAACAACAACAACAAAACACCGCTTGTTGCTGCTTTACATATTGATATCTTCGAAGTGTGTGTTCACGATAACACATACAGATATACACGATTAATCTAATATCCTGTCATGGATTATTGCTTAGCATTAAGTGATATAATACAATAGTAGAACCATGTTGCCCTCCTGCATATATGTATATTCATATATATTCCTATATACATACATACATTTTTGTCTTTTTCTTTTCTCCTTTCCTTCGTCCCATCTGTTCTTTGTTTTTCAACAGATTTCCTTCATGACTCTTAGTTTATATTCCCACCCTCGGGTTCTTACACCAGTGATATAATACGTTGCCTGCACATGTATCGCTGATTTATTTCACTTATGAGTATGGACTCCAGTTTTGTCCACTTACCTACAAAGTTCCCAAAACTGTTTTTCTTTATAGCTGAATAATATTCCATTATATAAAAATGCCACAATTTTTTAATCCAGTCTTCTGTGGATGGGCACTTGGGTTGCTTCCACATTTTAGCTATTACAAATTGTGCTGCTATAAACATGGGTGCACATATATCAGAGTGATATGATGTTTTCAGATCTGGGAAAATACCCAGAAGAGGAATAGCTGGTTTAAATGGAACCTCTAGACCTAGTTTGC